>BGPR01003384.1:0-10803 GCA_013235015.1 Araneus ventricosus | reverse complement strand
TTAAGCTCTTTCAAGTATCGTTTTATTCTAATGTAGCTCTTTCAAGTATTGTTTTATTCTAATGTTAAGCTCTTTCAAGTATTGTTTTATTATAATGTTAAGCTCTTTCAAGTATTAAGTTATTCTAATGTCAAAACCTTGATAGCACCGAAACCAACCGACTCGAATGATATTAAGGAATCGAGTCAAAATTTATGAGCTAATTTTCATTTCTGTAAAAATCTGGACTATCTTGTGATGTCAAGAATAGTGTGGATTGCATTGAATGTGTAAAATCCCTGGAACATTCATTTCACACCGGTAAAATTAAAATTGTGAATAACTTTCACCCTCATATAGCTGTGAATCGAAATCATAGTAAGCATAGTCGTCGATCGGGGAAGGCATCTGAGAAATGATTACCATGCTCCGACAAAACACCAAGTCTGGAGATCCACTTACCACCAAATATAAAGTACTTTTTCAAGAAAAGAAAAATTCTGATATGACGCCCATTAAAAGTTTCCTTTTGAAATAAGAGAAGAGAATTTTACTAGTATATCAATTCCAAAATTTCTCTACATGCCTATCCAATAAGTAAATCCAATAAAATCCAATATTATAATTATATATAATAATATCCAATAATATAAGTATATATAATAATATCCAATAATATAAGTATATATAATAATATCCAATATCAATCCTAAATTTCTCTTTTTCTAGATGGGACACACGAATTGGTGGTTTGGTTTTGAGTGATAAGTTTCTTCAAATCTCAAGTTATCTTCCTTCGAAGAATATTTATGGACTCGGTGAACATGTCTATCCCAGTATCCAGCATGATTTGGAGTACAAAACTTGGCCAATGTTTGCAAGAGATCGAACTCCAGAAGCGGTAAGTAATATTTTATCATAATTTGCAACACATTTTTTGTTCATTTATTAAATTAAAATTTTATTTCACTTTGAAAATTAAATATGTAGTTTGATGATGTATACCAGATGACAGGGCATGCGTCTCTAACCCAGCAATGAATAAGCCCAGCTTTAAAGAGAAGATATATAGCACCTTTGGAGAAACGTTCCAAGGAAACGGAACTGGTCTGATACGAAAAACAAATGCTTGCACTTGGACCAAAGGAATGAAAAGTTACAAAAAAATTTATAGGAAACATGAAAAAGTTGTTCAGGAGTTGAGTGCTGCAAACATGCTCACTCCTGGAACAAAAAAGGCAAAGAAGATTGCTGATAACATTATATCAGATTTAGAAAAGCGACTTGCACAAACGTTGGCTCAAAATGAGAGACTGAAATCCACTTTAGAAGAAACTATGAATCTTGGCAGAAAAATTGCCCAAATGTCCAGCCAAAAACAAACAGAATAGCTGACAGAAATAAATAAATCATTCTCCAGAAGAATTTCGGAGCTTCGTGAGGTAGTAAAATTAAGAATACAGCTTGTGAATAATTTGAAAAAGAAATCTTTGCGCTTGCAACCGGTTTCTCGACCTATAAATTCCTTATGAGGTTTCAAAAATCTGTTGTGACCGAAAATTATCTTAAGTAATATAGTATAATAATGCAATGGTATGACATTCCACGCAAACAATGAAGAACTCGAGGAAATTTTGAAACTCCCGTCAGCCTCAGAAGTCCAACAATTTCTTGTTGAATATATGAATAATTTTAAAAAGGTTAAAAATACTGAATACCCAGGGATATTTATAAATAAAAAATAATTTATATTGCAGTTCGGCGATTTATATTCGATTATTCAAGTTTCAAAAATATCAGTTTGTTAAAAAAACTTCATCATTTTTTTTCTCTTAGAGAGAAACAGAAATTCTGCTCGCTGTAATGCCAGTATCTTTCTAAATATTATGGCATCCAACTGGAATTTTTATACAAGCTACCCCGTATATTTGGCTTCCAAATTAAACGTAAAAATTATACTATGTTTCGCACATGCGCAGTAAAAAATCATTTACTACAAATATTCATGTTTCCTTTATTGCACATGGTATTTACTTTAAATTTTAATAAAATGGTTCGCTAACCCATTTTCTCGTAATATGTAAGTTTCTCATAATTTGGGTTGAAAACTCTGCATTTTATAAGCAAAGAATTGGGACTTTTTAAAGAAAACCTTTATATTTTCCCGAATATACCTGGTATGTGCATTAAGCTATGAGCATAGCAGACAAAACCAGTGGTGAAAGTTGCATATCAATATAAGCTTCCTGATAAACGTTTGATCCGAAATCATTGTCTTCTTCATCAGTTTCTGGTCGGTCCCCTAAATGACCTCGTGACCGAATTTTCATGGTAAAATGTGAGTTCAAACCTTTTCATCACGTGATCGAAGTGAATTCCCTCCAGTCTTTCTGGAGAAATTCGAAAAAATGTGTAAATCCGAAATCGCCTGGATACTTTTAATAATATAGAGTAATTTTTTGGTGTCAGAGAGGTCTAAAACTTGGAGATTCATCAAAACTCGAGGTCTAATTTTTAGACGATTACAATATTTCCTCTTTGTATACGGAAAAATAAAAATGTGCATCATTGGATAAATCATGGTCATATCCAAAGAGGTGATAACACATGGCTTGGAAAATTTTAACTGCTGAATCAAATCGCTTTGCAAGTAATTCAGTCAAAGTGTAGGGCAATAAAAATACCGTGCGATATACCATTATTATTCCATATGACGAACATAAAATATTACAACATTTGAGCTACAAGTTGTAGAATTTATTTAAAAAAACAGGAAAATATTTTTTTAAATTATTTATTTAAAGATTAGTGTGTATAAAAGCTTTAAAACATGTATTAAACCTATTTTCTCAACGAATAATCAACTTATTATCGATAATCCATTAGGCTTAGCACTTTCATTACAGAGGAAAACTGGAAAATCACGAACTCTAATGATGGCGCTGAATTATGACTATCTCATTTCGATAAGGCAGGGATTATGTTTGAAAATGTTCATTGTCTCCCGTGGATGCGCCTCGGAGTGAAATGTCTACCTCTCACTATAAGCAAAATAACTCTATATAACATTTAAACTATCAACCAGCGATTGTGCCACTCTTCCTCCAGAAAAAATCGCAGTTAAATATAGACACATTACTCTATTTTGAGTAACGCGTCCTTTGTAAATTAATTGGCAATCAATCTCTTAACCAACCACGAAACGTTTGCTAATTATATATAGCATATATTTTTAAAATAATAGTGGTAATCTTTTAACTTTGGATAAGTATTACTCGTAGGTTCTCTGGGAAGCCTTTGGTTATGTATGTGCAAAAGCATTTGATAAATGTAGGGATGCGTTTTCTGCAATTTTTAATTTGAAGATGCCTCTTAAAATAGAAAATTATGCGTTTTTTAGAGATTCACAGCGCGCTATTATCAGAAGCATAACTACCGAGGGTATTCGACGAATTCAGATAATATGGTAAAAGATATTATTATCTGCTTCCTTTCAATGTTTTGGGCATCTACACAGGTTCCCTTGCAGGAGGAGAAAGGTTCTATCGGCAGGAATTGAACGCAGGGTCCTTTATCTCCTGTTTTAACTGGAACTTAGTGGTTAGTGTCATAATAATTCGGATGTTAATCCATTCTTTTACCTGATTATATTTAATATAATAATAACACAAGTTATATTTAATATGATTGATATTATATTTAATATAATTATTATTTTGATAATTGTTCTATTTAAATAATTATTATTCTGCACGCACGCCATTTTTAATATAATTTTATACACATACATTGTGAAGAGTGTTCTTCTTTTTTTCCTTAAAAGATATTACAACTACATAAAAATAATAATAATGAAATAAAATAAAAATTTAAATGAATTTGGAACTTCTAGTCCAAAACATCCTAACATTATAATGTTTTAGGCTTGTTTCGCGTCTGTCTTTTTATTTTTTTAAAATTTATTCTTTATTTACAGCAACGATAACGTTGACACAAAATGCAGGGCGGTTATAAAAAAATGATGATGTAAAACACTTCCCCGATATATGAACCCCTAGCCGCACAACCAATTGAAATGAAATTTCAGATATTGTTATTTGAATGTATGCGCTCGAGATTTTGATTATTTAAAACAATAGAGCTTTCACCGTTACGGTTACAGTGAAAACGTTTCGAAATTTTCAAATAGCAACACCTACTTTTTTCCATGGAAACGTGATCCCCATAGAAAAAAACTTAAAATAGAGTTGGAACGGTATTTTTAGGGCAAAAAACGGTAATGCTACGCAGAGAAAAAAAGTGAAAGCAACAATCGTTGTATAAAGAAACTTTGCCGATATATGACCCCCTAGCGAGCGTACCGTTATAAATAATCACAATCTCGAGAGCATACCTTCAAAAAACAATGTATGAAATCTCATTTCGATGAGTTGAGCGGATAGGCCGCTAGGGGTTTATATATCGGGGAAGTTTCTTTATGACCACCCTGTATGTATTAATACCGTCTTAAGCGTGTGAATAAATGCAGTAACTAAAACTATGAAAATCAGCGGTGTAGTCGAAAAATAAGCAAAGCCGAGACGCTCTAAAAGCTGGAGTGGAATGTTCTAACCTATGTGACAAAAATCGCGCTGTTTTAAGGACATTTTCAAAATTTCTTATTATTTATTTATCGTAAAAAAAAGCAATGCCGGAACGACTTTCCGGCTCCACTACACCCCGATGAAAAGTATTGTAAAATATACTTTTGCTCTTGCTGCCCCTTCGGTTTCCTTTGCTTCTGGGGTCGTACACTGATATCTCTTTGATAGCCTCATTGTCGCTGATGGCCATTTTATAAAAAAATCATTTGACAATCTTGAAAAAAGATTCTTGTGTACCTTTTAGGAAGCGATCTTTATAATAGTTTTGTTCCTGATGAACCATGGCATTTTATTTTAAATTTGTCTAGCTGTGCTGTTTTGAAGGGTTTCAAGATTTTCGTGTGGGTTTGAGCCGTAGCTCGCGACGCCGAAGCTTCATAATTAACCCTCTGACTGCTTATCCCGCGATTTCCGCGGGTTCGAAGCAAGTCCATTTTCTGCATGCTTAACAGGTTTGTTACTATTTATGTATGTTGAGTGCTTCTCATCGCAGGATTATTGAAATGTATTGCGCAGCTGCACTCGAATTGAATTCTGCTTTTGTGTATATTGTATTGACTGATTCATCAGTCTTTATCTGAGCTGCGGTTTAGCTGTGGTTTTTCCGGCTGTTGTGTTATGGATTGGCTGATTTTTCAAAGTTTTCAAAGTCATTGTACATGTCAAACTTCCAAAAAGTTTTCAAATTACCTATCTATAGCTTCAATGCCTCCGATATCTCTCAATTGAGACAAAAATGTGTCTATGTATTTTCTGAAATCATTTAGAAATCTACCTGAATTATATGCGGCTTTTAAATAAAATTCATCGCTAGTCTGATATTTAACGTCTATTTTAAAATAGATGTACCTGTGGTCACTAAAAGAATGACGGTCCAAGATCCCCCACTGATTTAGTTTATCGACAATAGTTGAAGAAATTAGCTTTAAATCTGGACAGCCCTTTTTCAGATCTGAACATATAAATGTGGGTCCGCGCTCTTTTATATTACAGATATTCAGGTTATTCAAAGTTAAAAACTCCATAAGTTTTCTTCCCTCTATAGTCTTCGAAATTATATCCCCACATTTGGGAGTGACAGTTAAAATCACCAGAAATTATATTAAAAGATCTATTAAAATCATATGTTAAAGATTCATTTATTGAGTCGTCAATTTTATCATGGGTAGGGAAGTAAACACTTTGCTGATATTTAAAATAAGTGGAATTCTAAAATGATGATTTGGTCAGTTTTAAGCTTTGTGTAAACCTTCAGTTCAGGATTTAAGATGACAATTAAAGATTTATGAGACTTTCAACTATAAATTTTTCCTTTAGAGCATGAGTTCAAGGCCTCCCAATTAATCAGGTATGTCTCTTGAATTGTTAAAAAGTCCAAACCCAGCTCAATGGCTGTTTGTAAAGTGATAGCATGTGCAATTTGTGAAAGGTTTACCTTAATCTGCATTCCACTGAGTTACCTAATTAACATAATCCGTTCGTTTGACTAAGATACCTCTCTGCCTTAAATAAGATTCACATTTCCTGTCAATCACGCTGTGCTTTGTGTGCTAGTTCATTTTGAACGTTTTATTGGCCATTACGCAATTGTCAATCATGCTGTGCTTTGTATGCTAGTTCATTTTGAACTTTTTATTGGACATTACGCAATTGTCAATCATACTGTGCTTTGTGTGCCAGTTCATTTTGAACTTTTCATTGGCCATTGCACAGGGATTATTTTCTGTTTTAAACTGGCTGCAGTTGTTGCAAATTGGCGGCGTATCCCTATCATCACAGTATTTGGCCATATGGCCAAAGGCCCCACAGTTTCTGCACTGCCTAATACCAATGATCTCGGTGTAACGAACCCTACTCCATTGGAAGTATAGGCCCTGTTTCAATCAAAGTTCCTTAAAATTACTCGGGTCAGTGGTGACCATCCAGAGCCGAGTCTCCCTATTCCGTGTCTGAATGGGAAATTCGGCCTTCTCTAGGGGTTGTAAAACGTGTCATTAAAATGATTTCTGTTACACTAACGTGTTTCTGTTTTTCTCATTTTTCTTTGCTTCTTAAACCATAGCTCGCGAAGAAGGCATTTCGGATATGCTATGTGATTATATACCCGCTGCAAGTTTGTCGCACTCGTAGCGAATCACCCTTTATGTTTTCTCTTCCAGAAAACTATTTATGTACAGCTCAGTTGCTTGGCATGCCGCACAGGATTTCAACTAAACCAAAGGTTATGGAATTTTATTTAATATTTTTATTTTGTTGCATTTTTATTCACTGTTTAATTTCGCGTTACATAAAAGAAATTAATTTTTATACATATGACATAATATCCCTGTCATTTCCTATAGAACAAAACCCATTATATTTCATAAGACAAATTTCATTGATGGTTGTCCCAAATCTGTGTCTTATACCATTGTAGGAATGAAAAATCTGATGCAGTTATATATTTTAAAGCATTCATGATTTTTAATTAATTTTGTAACATTTTTGTATGATTAATAAATAACCTAACTTTTCTTTTCAGGGATTTATCAATCTATACGGAGTGCATCCCTTCTATACATGTTTGGAAAACAGCTCGAAAAGTCATGGAGTTCTTTTGCTTAACAGCAACGCTATGGGTAAAATATAATTCTTATTAGCTTACGGTGGGTTATCAGTTAATGAACATATGACGATCGCTTTCAAAGAAGATTTTTACATTGGAACAACAAACACTTTCATTGAAGATTTTTACATTGGAACAACAAACACTTTCACTGAAGATTTTTACATTGGAACAACAAACACTTTAACTGAAGATTTTTATATTGAAACAGTAAACACTTTCACTGAAGATTTTTATATTGGAACAGTAAACACTTTTGGAGACTTTTATATTGGAACAATTTTATAACGGAATGAAGAACATATTTACTGAAGATTTTTGGAGCATTGGAAACTTTCACTGAAGGTCACCCTTCAGTGAAAGTGGAGTTCACTTTCATTGAGTGGTTTACGCACACTTCACTGAGTGGTTTACGCATAGTTCATTCTGGTCGTTATCATTAGGATCGCCCTAGGGTCTTTATTCCAGCTTTTCCATGTATTTAACTGATTGATATAAGCCGTATAACTAAACTTATCACGAAATTTTATATATTTATTCCTTTATTTTTGGATCTCCAGAACGAATTTACAAAAAACTCTTGTAAAGATCGTAGTTTTTGAACGCCGCATTAACTGATCATCCACTCTTTTTTTAATTTCCATTCTTCGTGAATAACGGAAGCTTTTCAGACCTGATGGATATACAAAGTGTTTTAAATTCAACATATAAATCATTACACAAAAAAAACCCAAAATCAAATGGAAAGTATGGTCGGAAACGCATACCGCATGAGCCAGAGGACGCTATTCGTCAGAGTTGTAGTTGGATTTCAGAGCCACTCATTTAAAGTTCCAACTGAAACAGCAAATGTCCTCGAAATGCTAACCTTATTGAGAGAATATCCTTTTCCAGAGCAAGTGTCCTCGAAATGCCGAGGGCTTTATAAAAGGTTCCCCATTTCATGCGTCGCCACTTTGAAGTTTGCATAATTGTGAATGGTAAAGATTTCGAGAAGTTATGAAGCTGGACATCCGCACGCACTGTTTAACTGTTGCCAAATAATAAGTTTTCTCCCGTTTTTGGGTTATCGTTTCAATATCTTCGTGTATCATCTGGCTGATCCAGATGGCGTTTCAGGTGATACCTTCCTCTGTGATTCTGATTAGTTTCTGTGCTATTTACCTTCCCTAACAGTTTTCATGCCGATTTTGAAGCACCTTGTATACAACAACTATTTAATTTTTTTTTTCATCTCATTCCAGATGTCACATTGCTTCCAGCTCCTGCGATCACTTTCCGGTCAATCGGTGGAATAATCGATTTATTTTTCTTTGTGGGGAAGGATCCAGAAGACACTGTGAAGCTTTATACTTCAGTAAGACATTCTTAACAGGTTTTCTTTCAGTCATTTTAATTTTAAACATTTTTTTATACAAACCAATGCAAAATAAGTGTTAAACGGCGCTTCATATAAGTCAGGATTTTGAATTACACAATTAGAAAATTAGCAAAAAACGGGTTCAATGATATACACCAATCGATGCAGTCACAGTTACTGTCAAGAGAATTAAATGAAAGATAGTGTTTTTTAAAATATTTCAAGAGAAATTTATAAAATATTAAGTCACAAAAAGTAGAAAAGTACACAGCAAGCTATCAGACACACAAACCAGCATGAATGTTCTCCCCTAATTTACACAAAATGGTGCGTTCCGTTCATTTCTCATGAAACCAGTCTTTCAGGAGCCCTCCACTACGAGCCATTCCATTCCTCAGCTCATCCATTCAGGCATGTGATTCAAGACAGGTGCTGTATTACCGCCACGAGAAAAACCCTACACACCTGGCGGGCGTTAAGGAAACGGGATATTCCACTGCATTTTGGGGGTGAAGGAAAGGATTTTATTTCATTTGGCGTAGAAAGAACCAACAGAAGTCTCGTTTCGCTTTGTACTACGATCAAAAACGAATTCTCGCCTTACGAAGTGTGCTTAGTGCGCCAAATGTTGAGGTTGATTTTATACCCGTTTACCTCCTTTCTTAGACTCGTCTACTTGCGGCAACCCTGTCCAGGGTTTCTCTCCTGACGTTAGGACAGTAGTGGAGTGGTTGCAAATTCACGAGCGCTCCAGGCAAAAACCGGTTGTCAACGCAGAAAACCGATATAACCGAACAGGACGGTTTGGTCGACAGTTTGGATTTTCTACTAGTCTGGGTATCCAACCGCTCCGTTTGGACTGCCGGGCAATAAATGCTGAAATGTGACCGGCGTAGATACTTGGAGCAGTGGAGAGTAAGACTCTCGTGCTATAGAGGAAATCGAGGCACGCAGAGAAGTAGGTCCTATAGAGGATCGGAGTGACCTGGAGCGGATAGATTTATATAGTGTGGCGCCACTGTGAATGACCTGTCTAAATGGATGGACTAAACATTGAAATGGCGTGGACCGCTCCATGCCAAACTGATCGTCAATGAGATAAACTAGTGAGAATTGGAGTGGTGTGGTGCGGAAGGTTGAATATCCAACCCTTCCCAAAGTTCATCACCCCATTTGGATTGTTAGGACATTAACGGGGTGGGAGTAGGTATGTGAGGGAAGAGGGAGGCTGAGGTGCGTTGCTGTGCAGCGCGAGTAGGAGATCGGAGTGACTGGTAGTGGATGGATTTACGTAGAGTGGAGAGGTCGTAAATGGATTGGCTAAAGCATGGGATAGCGTTAAGTTCCATTGCGTTATTTGGAGTAGAAACTTGTCAAGTCAAGTTCATTGCAAACGAGTAGAAAAAAAGATTGCGCATACGAACCTTGGATTCGAACCCCGGATACCTTAACCACTAGACCAGCGAATCCTCGCTCGGTGAAGATAGCGAGGTCGTTAATGACCGGCTTCCGGAGTCCGCATTCCCGAGGCATATCAGAAGAGAAGCGTCAAAGTCTACAAGTCTATTGCTGGAAGAATGCAACATGCACGTGGTATCGATAACAACAGCTGAAGTTTCCTCCAACCACCTTTCGCTTGTACTTACAAAGTATCACGTATTTTATGCTTCGTATTATAATGAAGAAAACCGAGTATAGATTTTGGAGTCTTCCCAGATAGCAATTTTAATTTGTAGGAAATTTGCAGCAGTCTTGCTCTTCAAGTCTGCAAGCTTGCAGCCAGTTTGGCACGGCAAGATCGCATGTTCATAACAAGTTTGGAACAAGTTTTCAGAAGCGCCGAAGTCACCACGCGTCGAACTTGCAGCAAACTTGTCAAGTCAAGTTCATTGCAAACGAGTAGAAAAAAAGAGTGTGCATACGAACCTTGGATTCGAACCCCAGTTACCTTAACCACTAGACCAGCGAATCCTCGCTCGACGAAGATAGCGAGGATTATTATACACAAGCTACAAGTTATTTTCAATTGTCTTCTTGATTTAATATTTTTTTATAAATTTGAGAATGTGATCTGAAGTCAAAGAGAGAGCAATTTTTGCTGATAAATATGTTTTTCTAGTTGAATAAATTATGAAATTAGGGTTCAAAAGTAATTGCTTTTAAAAATATGGGACGCAAAGTAAGTTATTATTTTTCAACAAACATTGACTGTTTTT
>BGPR01003383.1:77526-134814 GCA_013235015.1 Araneus ventricosus | reverse complement strand
AAATTACACTCCCTTATATTGAATATTTTTATACTATATATAACAAAAATCTTGTTTCTAGGCAGTGTTTGTTATCAATGTTGTGTACTTTATTATGCTTGTTCAATAAAATTGTGACATTATATTTTGGGTTTTTCTGCATTTATTTGTATTATAACATCTTGTTACAAAAATCAATGAATGCATTTAATTTGTTTTCTAGGTTGAAAAATTTAATGTGTATTGTTGAAAAAAATAATTTGTTGAAGTTTAATATATTCTAAAAGAGATGGTATAATATTAACTTAATCAAAAAATTTATTATCCTGCAGTTTTTTAAAAAATTGAATTTTCTTTATGAAAATAACATTCTATTAGTTTTTAAATCTTGGAACAAGAATGAATGTGTATTTATTAAAAATTAATTTATTGTTGTATTTTTGAAGTATTCTGAAAGTATAATATTAGTTAAAACAAATAGTTATTAATTAAAACAATGTAGTTTCCTATAGAGTTAAGGAAAGAACAAGTGAATTTCCTTTATGGAAATTACATTTTATCAATATTCGTATCTTGGAAAAATGAATGTGAATTTCTTAAAAGGTAATTTTTCATTGAAGTTTTAACATGCTCCAAAAGAGATGGTAGCTAGAGAGGATAGAGATGGAAGAGATGGATTAGCTAAATTAATAAAAATTAATTTCCTGTTGGTTTAAAAACATTTTATAATCTGAAAGAATTTTTCTTGAAAAAGAATAAATTAAATTATTAATATGAAAAATAGTTTAACTTCTTAAATTATTTATCCACTGGTTATAAATGATTGCTACCCTTCAAATAGGCAATTCAACTTTTTTTAAATGTTTTGAATGATGTTTAATATTTACTTTTAATTTCTGTATTAAAGAAAAGGCTAATTTAATGAAAAAAAAAAAACGTTTTATGATTAGAATAATTATATAAACAATAATAAACGACATTATTATTAAAACAATGTCAAATTAACAATATATATATATAAAATAAGCTATTCTTAAATTTAATTATCGTTGAAAAACGAGTTAAATATCGAATAAATGCCTATTTATTGTTTACATCGTTGTCATGACGAAAGGGATTGGTTTTGTTTACAGTCGCGTCGCAGTGACGTCACGCTGACGCATTCTTGTTAGTTCCCTAGTCTGCCACAGATGGCGTACTGTCTATGTGAGGTGTAATGTTAAAAAAAGTTGCCATTGAGGTCTATGGGAGTGAGACCTCTGATTCTTTTTCTCTGTGAGTAGAACTAACGTTGCGAAATATAAACGATCCTGATAAATTTATTACCCTTGACGTCATCGAAGCTCCAGTAATAACAACTGCAGAAATTAAACCACCGGATGAAAAAATAAAATTACAACTCAAAGGTTTGGGAATCTCACTGATGACTCATCCCAGCGCCGATCAGAAATCCATTTCTGTTCTGATAGGTGCTGACTGTTTATGGAAAATAGCAAAAGAAGAAATAAAAAGAATAAATGAAACGCCGTTGCATTGGATACAATATTCGGCTGGTGTATTCAAGGTCGCTTCTCTCTTTCGGAGTTGAATTCCGAGGAATCTATTTGCTCTAATTTATTAGTTGAAGAAAAGCTGTCAAGAACACTAGCATCATTTTGGAATATTGAGTCTTTAGGTGTAAATAGTCCTGATGAGCGATTAGAAAATGAAGAGGCTTTGAGGTTATTTGAAAATTCGATTCAGCAGAATAATGATCGTTGTGAAGTAAGACTTCCCTGGATTAATGAAAATGTAATATTGCACGACAGTTACGCAAACGCCGAAAGAAGATTCTTTAATCTATTGAAGCAATTTCATTCGAACTTGAATTTTTACAAGGAATATAAACAAGTTATAAATGATCAAATCAAAAATGGCATTACAGAAAAAGTTGATCCTAATGCAACTCGAGGAGAAAGGATTTATTATATACCTCACCGAGCAGTGCTTAGAAAGAATCACAGTTCTACGAAGTTGCGTGTGGTGTATGATGCTTCTTCCAAGGATAAAAATCAGAAATCGTTGAACGTCTGTTTACTTAAAGGTCCAAACCTTGTTTCTGAACTTTTGAAAGTCTTGCTGAAATTTAGACTTCATCGAATAGTCTTTACTGCAGACATCCAAAAGGCATTCCTTCAAATATCAGTTTCCTGTGAAGATCGGGATGCTATGCGATTTCTGTGGATTCACGACGATTCGAATTTATCGAATCCAAAAGTTCAGATCTACAGAATGTGCCGTGTGATGTTCAGAGCTAAATCAAGTCCTTTTCTTCTCAGTGCCTGTATCAAACATCATTTGAGGAAATTCGAAAGTGAATATCCGAAAACTGTAGAACTTCTGAATAATTACATGTATGTTGATGACTTTATTTGTGGAACAAATACTGAAATTGAAGTCTACCACAATGCTAATACCATCATGAAAAAGACTTCAATGACTTTAACGAAATGGAATTCGAACTCTCCAATTCTACGAAAAGAATATGAAACAGATAAACATAAGGATTCAATACCTTTGTGTGATTCATCATCAAAGGTTTTAGGACTCGAATGGGATACTCACAAGGATGTTTTCTCATTCAATGCACAGGATATCATTGGCTTTATTCAAGAAAACGAACAAACAAAACGTTGTGTTTTGAAAGCTGTGTCAAGGATTTTTGACCCCCTTGGATTTCTTGCTCCCTATGTGATTCAAGCGAAGATACTTTTCCAGGACTTGTAGCTTACTGGTATTGACTGGGATAAACTGATTCCACTAGAATTACAATCCAAATGGATTAAATGGCATGAACAATTGAAGTTACCGAAAATTCAGATACCACGTTGGTATTTCTGCACTGATGTTGAAACATCTCACGAATGGGAATTGCATTGTTTCAACGATAGTTCACAGAGTGCTTATGGTTCTGTTGTGTATCTCAAGTTTTCCCATTTGAATGAGATAAAAACCGCATTTGTTATCTCCAAAAGCAGAGTAGCTCCACTTAAAAAATTGTCTTTACCGAGACTTGAGCTCATGGCTGCACTATTAGGTGCCAGAATAATTGCGTCTATTCGAGAACATTTTGCCAACGCCAAGGTCTATATGTGGACAGATTCAAAAATTGTGCTTCATTGGATTAAAAATAATCCTCGCAGATGGAAGACTTTTGTGCAGAATCGTGTTGCAGAAATTCAAGAAAAAACACCTCCTGAAGTATGGAATCACTGCCCTGGTTGTGAGAATCCTGCAGACAAAATCACCAGAGGTCTCAGTATTAAAAATTTAGTGAACGATCAAGTTTGGTGGCATGGCCCACCATGGCTAATTCAACAAAATACATTTTGTGTGTCATCTTACGACGACAGTGGTCCTGATACGTTAAGTATCGCGAGTGAAGAACGTATTATTAATCTTGCTGCTAGTGCAGAAAGTGTGGAACCAGTGCTCGACATACAAAAATTCAGTAATTTGCATAAATTATTGCGAGTTACTGCATATGTGTTTAGATTTGTGAAAAACTTAAGATCTGAAGAAAAAACTGTGGGACATTTGTCAACAGACAAACTTTCCAGTGCTATGGATTATTGGATAAAATTGTCACAATTTCAGTGTTTTTCTAATGAAATTAATTGTATCAAATGTAATAAGTGTATAGATAAGAGTTCGAAATTGTATGGTCTTAATCCTAAAATTGATGAAAAGGGTTTGTTAAGAGTTAACAGTAGATTAGTTAAATCTTCTTTAGATGTAGACGAAGTGAATCCTATTATATTACCTAATGATTATTTTTCTCGTCTTATTGTTTTAAATAGTCATGAAAGAGTTCTTCATAGTGGTGTTAATGAAACTTTTATTCAAACAAGAGCCAAATTCTGGATTTTAAGAGCTAGACGTTTCATAAAATCAATATTGTGTGGTTGTAGATTTTGTAAAAAATTTAACGCTTATCCAGGTACGGAAATTTCAGCTCCCCTTCCTCCTGATCGTATGGAAAAATCGCAACCCTTTTAGGTAAGTGGAATTGATTTCGCAGGACCATTAATTTTAAGAGATGGTTCTAAAGTGTATATTGCTTTATTTACTTGTGCTGTTACTCGAGGTATACATTTAGAATTAATAACTAGTTTAAGTGCAGAGTGTTTTATTCAGGCTTTTCGTAGATTTATGTCGTGTCATGGTGTCTGTAAGATTATATATTCTGATAATGCAAAAACATTTAAAAGAGCTGATAAAGAATTGAAATATTTGTATAAATTGTGTAAAGATGAAAATGTTTCTAGATTTATTGTAAATAATGGTATTACTTGGAAGTTTATTGTTGAAGGTGCTCCCTGGTGGGGAGGATTTTGGGAAAGGTTAGTAAGATCTGTTAAAACTTGTTTAAAGCGTATTTTGGGCAGATCTTCATTGACTTATGAAGAATTGTTTACTGTATTAGTTGAAATTGAGGCAGTCATTAATTCACGCCCAATTACTTATTTGTATAGCAATGTAAATGAACCAGATCCTCTGTCACCATCCCATTTCTTAACTGGCTCTAAAATAACTGTTTTACCTTTACCAAATATTGTTCCTAAATATTCAAAATGTGATCTGATTAAGAGATGGAAACATAGATTGTTATTATTAGACCATTTCTGGAAAAGGTTCTATAAAGAGTATCTTTTGGAATTAAGATCTGCTATGTTTTCTAAAATACCTAAGAATTCTGGACAATTTAAAATCAATGATGTTGTTCTAATTAAAGAGGATAATATTAAAAGATGTAATTGGAAATTGGATAGAATTAAAACTTTGTTTCCTGGAAGAGACGGTAAAATTAGATCTTGTGAAATCCATGTTGCTAATGGTACTTTAAGAAGGCCAATTGAAAGGTTGTATAATTTAGAAGTTCAAGATTAAATTGTGCTCCCCCCCCGCCCCCCCCCCGGGGGGGGGAGTGTTAAATATCGATGTGTCATTTTGTGTTCGCCACTAGATGGCGCTTTTGTAACGCTTTCTGTTTATGAACTTTGTATGTGAAATGAGTGTGTGTGTTGTCTTGTCCGTGTCCAATAAACGTTATGTATTAGATCTCCCTCCATTTTATTTCGTAACAGAAAGTCTGACAGTAAGGAAAACTTTTACCTAACAATTGGCCCGCCTTCTCACTAATTCAAACCTTACAAAAGTCAAATAATTAGCTTTTATATCTTATAACAATTTAATATACATAATTTCAATTGTATGCAATACTTTTACATATTTATATTTTAAAGAATATTTATAGAAAATAAGTTTCTTTATTATTCAATTAACACACCAAAAATTTTATCCAAAAAAGATTTTAATTTAAATTTGGTTTGTGCTTTAGTAAAAATGTCAGCTACATTTTTCTTAGTACATATATATTTTAATTCAAAATATTCTTTAAATATTAAATCTCGTAAAAAATGATATTTAATGTCTATATGTTTAGTCCTCATATTTTCTATACAAGAATTAGAAAAATTAATAGCTGCTTGATTATCACAGTATACAGCATATTTAAATGTAAATAAACTTTGATCTAGTAATTCTTTACTTTCTTCCAAGATTCTTTGAATCCATAGAAGTTCCTTAGATGCATCGGTTAGAGACACATATTCTGCCTCCATAGTTGATAAGCTAATACACTTCTGCTTCGACGTTCCACAACTGATTGGCACCTCATCTAAGAGTATGATGAAACCTCCGATAGAAACTCGGTCATCACGATTGGCGGCGAAGTCAGCGTCGCTGTAAAGGCGGCCATTCATCTGACGTCCATTCCATTCCATTTGGCCCAAGACTGGTCTTTTTTCCTCCCATTTTAATCGAAAAATAAAGGCACGCCACTCACTCGTATTTCATTGGAGTGGGAAGAAAATTTTGCAGATAGGGAATAAAATAGGGATTTTCTAGCGTCTGGGGAAAAACGGAGATTTTTCAGCCCACTTGACATATCAACAACAAGATTCATGCACGCGCTGTGTAGTTAAAAATTGCACGTTTAACTTATTATTTTTGTTCCTTTGCAGCTAAAAGTCTCATATCACAGATTTATTAATCGATATTTGGGATTAAAAATGTGGTTGTCAATGATTTTAAAAACGTGTTATTAAACTGAACGTACCGTCAGATTTTAATGCGATTCCGTGTGAAAGTTGTGATATCATTTTTAAGGAAGGTATGATGCTGGAAAATATTAATTGTACATGTAATATTGATTTTGAATTAAAATGTTACTTAAAGCAGTTTTTCTTATAGATATTGTGATTTATATTTGAGACATAAGTTATCTTTTTCTGTATATAACTTTTAACTAATAAATAAATTAGCAGTATTCTCTTGTTATGATTGTTTTATCTTGTACAACATATTCAATTTACTACCCTATGTATTTTATTGCTTTCTGAGAAGCTAGTACATTCTTTGAAGAGAAAATTCTATAGAATTTTGTTTTGATGCAACGATTGAAATGAAAATCAACTTTTAGGAACCATTTTTATTCTGTTGACATACTTCTATTCTTGAATGCAGACTTTTAAAAATGTTGTCTTGCTGTTAATGGCCAAAGAAAGGAAAAATTCTATAGTAACTTCAATAGTGGCACAAACTTGTGAATGAAGGATTTGATGAGACAATAAAATTCATTTGAATTTAATTTCAACAATAAAAAGCATTGTTACATGTTGAAAATGAATTTTGTTTTGAAAAGTGCAATGTAAACAATAATGACACATTATTGGCACAGTCAAATATTCAAGACTTTACTTCTCTCTTCTTATATGGTAAAAATTCTTTGAATAATTCCCATTTATATAAATTAACTACTTCAACATAAATTAGTTTTGATCTCTGTTAAAAGCTTTTTGGGGAAATTAGAAACCAGTTATTCGCTGATGAACTAGTTAATTATTTTTTAGATTGAAATTCACCAAAATTATTTAAAATATATAAAAAAAAAATTAAATGAAGCCGAGTGCCATAATGAGTCGTTAAGAAAGTAAGCATTATCACTGAACCAGGAACAGAAGATTGATCAACTGTCAATTACTGTTACATGGTTAGGCACGCAGGGTACACTTGTCCCTTTGTGTTCTCTTATATCTTGTGCACAAGCCATTTGAAATTGTGTGATATTGTTCCTGAGTATTTGAAGGACAGGAAAGATTGACCTCTAAACAACAAATGGAATTTAAAATGCAGCGTTTTGAAAACTAATGGGGGACACCTGTATCCCGCACAACTAATGGAGGGTTAAATGATTTTGAGTTTTTAATTTTGATATTAGCTGATACCAAATTTAATTTTTTTAATAACAGTAAAGTTCACCTTTTTGAATGATGATCTTGAAGGGTTCTTTAAAGTAGACTATAAGTGAAACTGATAAATGCAAAGACAAAAATGATGCAATACCATAAATATAGTCATAAGTAAAGTATTGATATATAGTATAAAAATAGTTTAATAAACAAATTTAAGCTAGACAATTTTGAATTGACATTTTTTATGCAAAATCAAATTTTCTATATATGAAGTCTACAAGGAATTGAGAATCTTGGAATAACAACTTTAATTTTTATATAACATGTACAAAACAGAAAATGATGCACTGAAAGCATAAATTATTTTTAACTAATTTTATAAAATACTACAATGACTTGGAATCTGTAAATTCATATATAAAGCAAATTTATTTAGCAGCTTGCTAATTATAACTAACAGTGATAACAACTCTGTTTAGAAGATAATGAAAACTAGTTTGAGCATGTTTATGTGATGCACATACATACATGCCTATTTTTAAAAATGATTGGATTTTCACTAGTTTATGAAACAGGAAGTTTTATTATTTTACTAGATATTATTTAAAAGTTTCAAATTTTTCCAATATCTTAATGATATATTTGTTCTGAATCAAAACACAAGATACGTGTCTTGACTTTGTTATTTCACAGTTACAATTTTTTTCCATTGTTTTGTTGAATGATATTCCATATTAAGAACATTCAGCTGGCTTATTTAATAATTTGAGAGCACAAGAATAACTGGCATTTTTGTTAACAATCAAATTGAGCACACTTAAAGAGAAAAATTTTAATAGTGGAGCATGATTCATAATATAGAGTCTGTTCGAAAACTTTTTAGATGATTTTGTTTCTCTGTTGGAAAAATTTGTCTCCATAGAAAAATTTATTTTCAATTACATTTTTGAAATTATACGTTATCATCACCGACCTAAAATTTTTGTATTCCATGCAAAATGAGGCTTTTAAAGAAGCGATGGATGGAAGGCTATGGCTTTGCACGTTCCGAAGAGAGTTGTTCTTATTCAGTTATTAAATGACGCTGTGAAAGCCAAGGTTATTCAATATCTTAAGTTATGATAGGTAATATTTTTAATAAAAGAGGAAAAAATTGTACAAGTCTGGTTTCGGTTGGAAAAATTGTTCCAAATACGTATCTAAAGGGAAAACCCCCCAAATATTTCGAATATTGCTAAGATGAGATATTTAAAGTTAAAAAGAAAATCCCCCAAGTCAAAGGTTTGTTGCAAAATCATCTCATTATCAACTGTAAACAAATTATTAACAATGGATGGATTCTTAAAAACGCCAAAAAAACACAATATTCATCGTCTTTCTCCATGTCATATCACTGATGCAAAGTACTCTGCAGAATTCTTTATGAAAAAGCCTTTATGAGGAGAAAAATTGTCAAAATAGGTGAAGTTTGGGTCAATTCAAATGACTGCATGAATAAAGGAACAATTTGTTATCATCGAAGTGGAAAAAAATTCTTAAAACTTGGTTTAAAGAATATACAGAAAGTGTTTCTAAGGATTTATCATTCTTTCTGGTTTCTCATGTAATGGCAAAATAAAAGAGAGTGGGGAAAAATGTCAAAATCAACTCCACATACTATCAGGAATATATTTTAAACCCAATCTTTAAATAAGAAATATCTCCTTATCCACAATGCCAGCAATCAGTAGAACTGCATTAAGACAAAGCAAGCAGCCACACATCACAATCTACTGTTAATTTAATGGATAAATAAAACAGGAATGGCTATTAAGACTACCCTTCACTGCTCTTCCTGCTAAATCTACCCCACCTATCAATGTTTGTATCACCCATGAATTTTTGAACATTTAAAAAGCACATTATCCAAACGTCGACCTACTTTTGCAGGCTTTGAAAAGCTGTTCAAGAGGAATGCAACAAAATACCTCTTCCGATACTAAAAAAGACATTATCATGGAAGTTACGATGTAGCAAGATTGATAAAAATAAGGCTTATCAAATTGACTATTTAAAATACAAAAAAAATATGTAAAATAGTTCTGTAGTTACATTTTAAAGAACCAAAAAAATGCATAAGCAGCCTCTGTAGATACAAAGTCTTTGTGAAATATAGTTTTTTAACAGTCAATAAATAAAACTTTTTAAAATAACAAAAAAAGGAAGTATTATTTATCGTATAAAATTAGCTGGTGTAGTGAAATTTTAAAGGTCATTTTATCATGTGTATATATATATATATTCTTTTTATGCTTGGCTGTTAAAAAATATTACATTTGCAATTATTTTCTTTCCAACGTGATTTTGAAACCTTTGCTTTCACAGAATAAAAAAGTAAATAATTTTGAATATGCATTCTCATTCACCATAACGGACAAAAACATTTTTTCTAATTTTAATTGAAAAAAAATTTTCTTGAAAATTTTTACATACAGAAATCTTATGATAAAATTGCCATTGTATTAGGCTAAAGTAATAACAAGCACAATCGAATGACTTTCATATTTCTTAAGAAAATATATTTGAAAAATCCTAAACTAACCAAAGGCAACCAGATTAGGCACTTAAATCATTTTACCTAATTGAATGCAAGACATGTTATTAAAATCACAGTTTGATGTAGGATTTATTCATATAGCCGAGGACAATTGTTTGCTTATTCTTCAATGTCATACTTATTGCATTATATAAAAGCTAGAAATAGTCAATTTATAATTGTATTAACTACCAGTGAGACACTTTATTATACTGTTGTTGTAACCTCTCTCTTTGAGGCATATATTGATGGAATTTTCCAATGTAAAAAAATTCTCAAACTCAGCTCAATAAATGGAATTCCTAGTCAAGAAAGAAAACTCAACTGCAACTATTAATAAAAAAATCTTGTATATTATGTACAATAGTTTTCAGAAAAATATTTCAGGATATTCTGACTAACAAATCTAGCTCTAAATAGTCATGACATACTATAATCACATTTATTGACAACAGGTTGAAGATATAAGAGTATATAAAAAAATGGCCATCTTATTTTTATAAATTAAAGCTGTCCTATACACCAATACTATTAAAAAAATTTTACCAATCAATAACATAAATTATCACAAAATATTTTTACAAAATTGATCCAATTTAAATAAAAATTCTATAAAACAACTGCCAAAACTTTTAAGCAGATGTAAATTTTATTATTTCTAACCTTAGAAAAAGTTTGATCTTGTCCTTTTTAAATATTTACAAAATCTGCAATGTTTCCAAATATACTTCCTAATTTTAGTGCAACATTTAATACAATTCAATAAAATAAAGATATTAAACTGTATAAATTTATTTTGAAGTGTCTCTGTAAAAAGACTTGTAATATTTAAATCTGCAATGTATTTTTTTTATATCTCTTTAAGAATATTTTGTCAAGAATCTAATCACTTACTTCATAAAACATAATTTAACACTTTCGTGTCTTTCAAATTCATTTAAATCAGAATTTTAATCAAGGTGATTATCCTAAGTATTTTGCACCAGATGCTATTTATTAAATTAATGATATGAATGACACTGAAGATAGAATTGAGATCTTTACTGCTACTTATATAACATTGTAAATCAACCAAGACAGTTCTAGAATTAAAATAATAAATATTTAGCTGCAAAATTATTTATAAAATTCTTTAGTTTTTAGATATGAATTAAAAAACAGAAGTTCGCTTAAATTTTTTTTCTGGCTGCATAGTTAAAAATATACAGAAACATAAATAATTTACAAACTTCATGAATTGTCAAAAAATATTTTTATTACATACAAACAATGTTTACAAATTTTTCAACAGATGACAAATTCAGCTTTAAACTCGTATACAAAAAAACTTGTCAGTGCATTTAATTTACTTCAAACCAGATATCTTAACCTCTGCATGCAGGGATGTGTCGTAGCATAAAGTACATTTCGTTTCAAAATACTACTAGTAAATCACATGCACAAAAAACCATATGTTGAAATTTTTTTTAAATCTGTCACAAAATAAAATAATTAGTTTGTGTTTGCTTTGGTTTTTTTTTCTTTTGCGAGCACTGGTGGTCTTGCTTTCGCTGAGAATTTCCAATGTCTACTTCTTTGTAGTTTTGGAGCCCCTTTTGTTTATCATTTTTAATTTTGCAATAATTATTAAATAACATATTAGTAGCCAATTTTATTATATGAACTATTATTTTTCAAAAATATATACACAGCTATAAACTGAAAAACCCACAGGTCTTTTGAAATTAACAGTTATTCAACCAATTTATTTAATCACTAAATTACATTAATGTCAAACTTTTAAAAATTCAAGCTCCTACATTTGACTGAATAATTTTTGAGTTAAAATGTAAATATGTAGAACAATGTTATATGACGAAAACATGACTTGTCTTTTGATGAGAGAATTAATTATTACATTCACTGACCATCAGGCCACTCCAATTCTATGGAAGATGCAATATGGTCTCTTTTTTATCTTCGGTGAGGGCCCTGTGTTCAGTCTCACTGGCTATGCATTCAGCCATAGTTCGCTGTTTCTGAAGTCCACGCAGAGTCTATTTAATTCAAAGAGAATATACTTGAAATCTGTAAATGAAGAATAACAACTCATTAAAATTATATAATTATAAAATTATTCATTACTTAAAAACTACAAAAATAATACCCATATGTCATAAATTAAATTTTAAAATAATTTAAATTTACAATGAGACAAAACTAAGCAAAATACATTGTTTCCTAAATATACTATGTGAATTTTGCACACAATGAATTAAGATAAGTGGATAATACTTTAAAAGATAAATTAAATATACTAAGTAACATTAAAACTATTCTCCAACAATTATTCAGACACACTTTAAAGGATTAAATAAAACTGTTTCACTCACATTTATAGAAAAGAGAATAAGTTTCAATTTATAACAAAAGTTACAGCTTGTACAAGCAACATTTTATAACTTGGAACATTTTAGCAATGTCTCCAAGAAGATTTAAGAATTGCTATCTTTTGAATTTATCATAATAGAAGTAATAAAGTAAGTAATAGTTTAAAAACAATCTTAGAAGAATTCAAATTTAGTAATAACATATAAATTTCTTCTGTCTATTATTAAAAATGAATATAATCTTAGGAGACTCAGCATTAAAAAAAAAAACAAAGTGTCCATAGTTTGAACTTTTAATAAATTCTTTAAAAAACATTACATGGATGACATTTTAAAACATTAATGAATTTTAAAAGCAGATTTTATTTTATGTGAAATGAAAGGTTAAATTATATTTTTTAGTAAATAATCCTACTCGCAGCATTCGATTAAATTTTCATACACTTACTATTCAACTTGGCTAACAAATAAAAACATTGTATTAATGTTATGATTGAACAGCAAAGAAAGCAATTGAAAAGCATTCGAAATTATTATTATCACGTAGCTTTAATATCTATAAGAATCATTGAGCTAGGCTTATGAGCATGCAGAGTTAAAACATATTCTAGTGATTTAAGGGAAAAATAAATAAATATTTATACACTTACCCTTCTAAAATGCAAGATGACAATCGGTAAAATCTTTCTCCCGACACAACAATCATGGCGGACTTTTCCCCTTCTCATTTCCCTCGGCGCAGAACTTTCGTTCCCCGCACTCTCGGATTTCAGTCCAGACGGAATTCCAAACATGACGATCCGTTTGGCTCGTTTCCTCAGATTTGATGGGTTTTTCCGTCTCGCGTTCCAAAAATCCGTGAAGTGAGTGGCCGCCTATGGGTTTTTCCGTCTCGCGTTCCAAAAATCCGTGAAGCGAGTGGCCGCCTTTAGAGCAACGGTTTCACGCTCTGCAGAAAGCGGGTTCGAATGCTGTTATTGCAACTTGTGCGGCAGTTTGCTTTTCGGATAATGTTTTTTAAAGTTATGCTTGTGAAATTCAGTATTTCCTTTAATTTTACTCCTTTTTCGAAACCCAAATTATTATCAAACAAATTTAAAATAACTTTTATTTCAATTTCCTTCTAATAAATGCATAAGTTCTAAATTAAAAAGATTAAAAGCTGCTTTTAAAATCACTCTTTTATTAGTGTGTAGTAGTAAAATTGCTTAATTACATTTATTTTCTGCATTTTGGTCACTAATTTATAATTCATTATTACAAACAAAACGCGTTATATATTAAAGACTATAAAATAGAAAAAAATGTGCTGATTTGTTCTCAAATTCACTAATAGATGGCGCCACCCGTACTGAATGTTTAATTGAATTTACTGATAACTAAGCCCTAAAAATATTAAAATATTGCACTCACATCTAAAATTTACAAGTGTGCAAAATAACAGAATGGAAAATACCTGTAAATAACGTTTTATCAATTGCTACAGTACTTACAAATAATTTATAATTCGTAGTTACTGTACCTGCTTATAACGTTTTATCCGCTGGTACTGTACCTGCTTATAACGTTTTATCCGCTGGTACAGTACCTGCAAATAACGCTATCCATAAAAATTAGATGTATCCAAAAGTTCGAATTAAGAAAAATTGGGTTAAAAAGCAAACCCAACAAGAGACAACGACAGTTTTTATTCTAAAAACTGCAATAAAGATTTATTTAAAAGTTTTAATGAATACTACGTAATTAATTAAAAAACAGTAAATAATTTTTATCTCTAAAGTAACATTTGTTATAATTTTAAAATTTTTAATTATTCCAATAAATAAATAAGTAATTTAAATAAAAAAAATATATGTACAGCACCTAGAGTGCAAAAATTATTCAATTATTTCTTAATTAAATACGTAGAACAGCAGCTAAGTGTGAGTCCTCGAGTTAAATTATGGACCTTAAAGATTATTCGCTGGCACTCATAAGATACGGACTTATTTAACTAACGAAAACTATTCAGAAATGAGCACAGTTTTTCAGTTTTGACCTCAATATAAGCAAAACAAATTCAAATAATAGGCTCATGTACAGAACTCGCCTATTACTAGTAATGATCATCAAAGCATTTGATAAAGATATCAATGAAAACCAAATTTCACCATTCATTCTAAGGATTGAAATGTTAGCTGAAAATCAATTTTGGTTATTTTGCGAAAAACTAAATTGTATCACTAGAAAAAAATTCATTTTGGGCTCCCAGCGAGCGCATCCAAAAACCAGCGGAAGTGTTCTACCCTAAACTTTCTCGTATACTTCCCCAGAAAGGCGCTGTTTCCTCTCCTCCCGCGTGGATAAAAAAATTCGAACCTTCTGTAACCCAGAATCCAATGACTATCAGAAGGTTTTTCATTATAGTGATTGAAAAATATCTAGGTAAAGAATGAAATTCAAAGAGATGAGTACCGATTTTCCGCTCTTGCCATCTCAAGGACAAACTGACGTAATTCGCTCCATAGCCTTCACGTGCACAGAAGATTGCTTCCAGTACGCATGCGCGTGGAAATGACGGATTCTTTTCAAAAGTAGATCATACAGACCGACAGACAGTCAACCCTTTGACGGATTTGGCCCCAAATTTTATACGGACCTACATTCAGGATAATAAAACCGTGTACCAAATTTTATCCATTTAGCTATTCAAGTTTTTGAGTTATAGTGTTCACATGACCGCAGACATACAAACAGACAGACTTTCCGTTGACGGATTTTGTCCGAAATTTGATAGAAACCTACAAATTATGTTTAAAACCACATACCAAATTTCATCCTCGTAGCTCTAATAGTTTTCGAATTATCGTGTTCACAGACAGACATAATTCCAAAATTGTGTTTTTCGGACTCGGGGAGGTCTAAAACGTGGAGATTCGTCAAAATCTCGAGTTCGAATTTTTTGACGATTACAATACTTTCTCTTTGTATACTTCGTATACGAGAAAGTAACCATAACTATAGTCACCCCGACCCGCCTAGGCATATGGGAAAATCTGAATGATGGCTGTTGCAATAGAAACGAGTACTGAGGTCGGGTCCTCACGGCCCAACCCCTCCCATAGGAGGTACGTACTATCACTGGAGGGGGACTATGCCCTCCCCCATTTCTGTAATCCTAGGCGGGCGAGTGCCTTCATATGAAACCTGAGCCACTCATCCACATTTCGTGGTGTCCACATCAGTAGGGTAAATACGAGAAAGTAAAGAAGAATAGAAAGATTAAAAATCGCATGCATGCGCACTCCTTGCAACTAAACAGTTTAGTCGCGGTGAAATCACGCGGTGCCACGCAACTCGACGAAACTGTCTAGTTGCCGAAGGAATTGCATGTATGCGCCTAGCCTTAAACATTATCATGTTATGTTGTTTCGGCCTAGCGGTTCGAAATTATGCTGTTAAAAATATCAAATTGTAGGTATTCACGAGGGAAAAACTGACTTCATTCTGAGAATTTTTCTGATACCACCAGACTGATATTGTCTATTCAAAAACCTGCAATGCCTAGATAAAGACTGCTGTGACCATTAAAGGTAGAATTTAAAATGGCTGCTGCGGACCCGAGGATGGAATACTTGTCCATGGCGAGATGAATGCCTGGTCGTTCTTCAGCCTCAAGGGATACCCGCAAGTGCAACAGAAAGTCATTAAAAATGAGTTAATAAGTTAATATTGGAAAAAAATGTTTTTTTCCTTACTCACCGGGCTGCATTTCGCGTGCAAAGTCGTTACAGGCGATGCCAGATATATACACAACTGTTGTTTAAGAATAATAAATTGGGTCGCACTAAAAATAACAGCAGGAAAAATTTGAGACTATTTGTTATCTTCCATATAATATTATAAATAACACACAGTAAAAACAATTCTCAACATTTTATTAAATTACTATAAAATAAATTCCCAATTATTTTCAAAGGTATTTGTGATGTATAGAAAAAAAAATTATCACCTTTCGTTACAATTTCAAAATATGTGACCATTACAACTCAACGAAACCATATTCCAGTTGTTCTTTTTTAAGCACTAGACTAAGTCTGGAATTTCTTTTCCTTATCAGCAAGCGCATCGGTATCCTCGAGGAACTCGAATAATCTTTTCAAGTTCCGATTTCCCCACTCGATTTGTCCTCTGTTCTTTCTTTGAAGGAACACCATAAAAACCCCCTTCAATCTCCCCCTGTCTTCCTTGGATAACGTGGCCTCTCGTAGGCACACTTCCACCATATGCCATTTGTCCATTAACATAAAATCGTAGAAAAGTTCTAAAACTCCAGGATGAAATACAAGTTTCACTTTGTCTGCCGCGTCCACATTTCTGAAAATTACTTCGATAGATTCTGAATCTTCAGATCTGAAAAATATAGCCAAAAAGCGACATGCAGGAGCAAAGCCGAACTCGGATTTTTGATCTACAAAACATTTTTTTAAATCCAGAGGACTGCGTATAAAAAATTCCTGAAACAGTATCGGACAATAATGATCGAGCATTTCAAATCTATCAGCCATCTTCCGCAGCAGATCGCCGTAGCCGCTTGGAGGAAGAAAAGTCCAGATGAGGCCTGTGTTCGCCAAGTAAAGATCAGGCCAAGGCCAATCAAGGAATCTCAACAAAATTCCGCTAGAATGTTCTTTAAATATTTCCATTTGCTGATCGGGAGTCATTAAAGATAGTAAATAACACAATATTTCAGAAAGTTTTTGACATCGAAAACGGCAAAGATATAAAGATCGTGTTCTAAATATATTTCTTATCACAGCCACAACAGTTCTCATTACAGAAGCCTCTCTCTCTTCGTGTGTTAACTTCTGAAAAAAATATTCAGTTGCTGATTTATTGCCGTCTTCTACAGAAGTTTCAAAGGCATACTGATTAAAAGATAAGGGAATTCTGTCCCATGTTCTCAACAAGGAATTCAGCTTAAAGTGTTCTCCTTTAAGAATGTGAGGCCAACAAAAGGACAGATCTGCACACAGATATTTATCGTTGCCGTAAATCACTTTCATCTCTTCAGGGAGTTCTTCCCAAAGAAGGGGAATGTAATCTTCCAAGCAATTTATACAAGCTAGTTTGTAACGTTGCACAAGATCTAACATATCGCAACGCACAAGTTCTTCCGCTGTTTTTCGATAATCTATTGTTCCTGCTGTTGTCCAACAAAGTTTTGCTGAATTGGGTAAAATGATTGCTTCACCATCATTGCGCAAATAATCTTCTTGGCACTCTTTCCATCTTCTTATCTGTAAACCAATACGTCTAACTATATCAATCATCTGCTTCGTAAGCGATTTGGGTAACTCAAGTTTCAACATTTTATCTTTAACATTATGTTCAATAATTTCTCGCCATTCCTTTTCACTTTCTTCATTAGAAAACCAAGAAGTTCTGAATTTCGAAATGGAAGCTAAAATATCCGAGTCACTCCACAGAATGACAGCCACCCTCCTGAGAGCCATTTCCTTGAGGGACAACAGCAGAACGTATTTCAGTTGCTTCTCCATTATTGCCAGCAGTGAAACATTCGATAAAATATTTTAGAATCCAGAAATGAAAGTATTTGTTGAAGAAAGTTACGAATTGAACCTTACGTTTATTTTCTGCTTTATCTTTTAATTTTTGTTTTGAATACTGTATCTTTAAATGGTATCTTCTTGATTTTTACTTATTTATAAGATGATACGACCTTTACAATCCATTTTCAGTGTAAAGAGAATCCAGCGTATCTACTGAACTTCGGATACTTTGTGCATTTACTGTTTGTACTAAGATCCAAAAAAATGATCCTGCAATGAAAAAAAAAAGTGATTATAGACCCACTTTTTGTGTATCATCATTTTGTAAATATAATGCAGCAGAAATGACAGGTGAGATCGTGACCCTATTTGAAAAGTCAGAAAACTAATACAAGTCATATAATTCAGGATATAAATGAGATATACAGGGTATTCGAGAAAGATATTTATTATTCTAATAATTAGTAACAAAGTGAAAAGAAGAAATGTAACTACTTTTCCTTGTACCAATAGTCTGAAGTAGATGGCGCCAATTAGGCAGCAGTAATATGAAATGAAAATGGTACCTGTCTCGGGAGAAGGCGCAGTTTTTATAGAAGTTATTAGGGCTGTGCCGATTTTCCATCTATCGATATTTTTAAACCATCAATTTTTCGATGTCAATTTTTTAAAATAATCAATATATCGATTGAATAAAAAAATTATACAATTTTTTTAATTCAATTTTTTTACTCTAAACAAATAAGCTTATATATTCTTTTTAGATGCATGACTTGATAATTTTTGAATTTAAATAAACCACTGTAAATTTAGAGTATTCGTTATTCGTTCGCATTTATTACCCGATACAACTAAAGAAAATATTTTTAATTATAGATTTAGAAATCAAATAGAGCCTGTAATACAATTTCCTTCAGAAATGTATTTTTTAAAAAATCAATCACATCTAAGAATACATGTTTTCCACTCGTTATTGTTTTGAGACACTTTTGAAATCCCAGCACTTTTTTATGTTTTTGATCATTGCATTTGTTCCTTTTTCTGTTACTGACCTCTTCTCAAAAGTGTGCAAGAGTAATTTTGTGACATGCTGTATACTCATTAATACCAAAGAATATGCTCAGTTAAAAATATAAAATTAATATTTTGTTTTCATTGTCGGGGTTCACTAGATTAAAAAAAACTAAAAGTGAAAATGAACAATAACAAACAGTAAGTACTACATTATACAATGGTTCTCGTCATCAGTATAGTTAGGCATATTGTGAAGTGTCTTTATTATTTTTAAAAACAAACAATACCATCTACTAAGCAGCAGGCGAAATCTGTACACACTATGTTATATTAGTTTCCATTATCCCAGACCACTTTTAAAACAGCCCCCCCCCCTTTAACTAAATAAAAACTTGTGCGAAGTACAATATACGAATGTGCTTCCAACTCTCAAAGACTTCATTTTAAATGCGAGTTAATATTATAATCATTGAATTTCAATTGACATATTAATGAAACTTAAGTTTTTGATTCAAAAAATTTTACTATTAATTCACTAAATACACCTTCACATCAAAGAGTAGTGTTTTATACATGACAATCAGGAAGTATAAAGAACATTAATAAAATTTACTCAATTGAAGTCAAACATGAAATAAATGTATTTCATACAAAGTGCAAGAGGCACAAATATGTATGACTCACGTATTTGTGGCCGATATGTGCAAAGCAACATTAAATGTTACAGCACCCAACAATTACAAAGCACATGCCACCACTGAGTAATGGTAAGAACGCTTGGTGAAGAATATTCTAAAGACAGACACTAGTGAAGTAATGGGATGAAAAATTCAACTTTTTTTATGAGTCACATTACCTTTTCTTTCGCTTAGCTGAAACATTCAGATCAAGCATTATAATATACAGGGGTATCCCATAATTACAGCTCAAAATTGCACGATTCCTCAGAGTGAAGAGTGTCAAAAGAACCATACCTCTACGACTCCTAGTTTTCAAGAAAATCGCACCCAAAAAACATTAAAGTCACATCCAATTTCACAACCAAAAATTTACTAAGTCCACTTAAAAGTGGCCTTAAGTAAAACATAAGAGTTATATCTCATATCCTCTTAATTTATGATTTTTTTATGCGGCCATTTAATGAACAAAATCCCAATTACAACAGAAACAGAGTTAGCTGCTAGGTTTCATTCTGGTTGCAAATTTGTTAAAACCGCTCTGCTAGGATGGGACCAATCCACCATTCCACGCAACGCACAATTATGCATTGATACGCAATGCACTCATTCCAATATGCAAACATTCTGCCTCATGCATGTGCAGCTGTGTTTCATGTTGGAATTTTCTTTTGTGTTTTTTACTACCATGTTCAGCAAAGATGACTTTTTTATTTCTGTTTAGGTAGTCCGAAATGAAGAGTTTCTCATTTTTTATTACTCCAAAGTTATTATTGGAGTTAAAATATTTAAAATATTATAAAAAATACATCAAGGTGTTAATATTTTTAATATTAACACCTTAATAATATTTTTTATAAAAAACGAAATTTTTTCATTTAAAATTTAATTTCATAGCTTCCTTGATTCTTTAAGTTATGTGTTTTTGCCACTGTTAAAATGGTAATAAAATATTGATTTCGTTGAACATTAACTGCAGAGCGGAATTTTCACTTCCACTTTACACCTTTTAAAATGCATGAGCAGTAAATATCTTTTGCACTTTGCTTTTGAAAATCGTCTGAAGTTCTTTTATTTTTAGTTTCAAACGGTTAGATTTTAAAATAGGACATTTAATTTTAAATACATCTAGCTGTTACATCATGTCTCTTTAAACACTTTTATTCAGTGGAATTTTTTATTCGATTTTTACTCAAATCCTGACGATTTTTTTTTCTACGATTACATATTCTCGATGACAACACACTATTTCAAAATTTTCATAGCCTTATGATCAATTAATTGATTATTTAAATTACATTCTGATTTAATATTACGGGAACCACGTGATAGTGAGTCTGAGAAAAAAAATAATCTCAAGGTTACGAAAAAATCAATTAGAAAATTCCGCTACTTAATATAAAAAAATAGTGTTTTTTCAAAACTGTTATTAATTTAGTTTTTTTAATGTTTGTCTCTCTTGACCTCATTGAAAAAGACTTCATTTTTTCTTGATAAGCGTTATTAGCTTTTATTGCATAGTCATCCATTTTCTCACACTAGCTTTGTATTCTAACTACAGATTTCCTTCTTTTTAACTTCGTAGCATTTATATATTTAAGATTTTTTCTTTATTAACCGACGACATAAAAACAAGATTTAAATGTGTATCACAATTTGAAATTACTTCGTTAAGGGAACCATGAATATAAAAGTATGCAAAAGAGATTAAATTTGAATTAAATCATTAAAGTTCCGCAGAGAAAGCTGGTTGCCAAAAGCTGTAAGTACAGTAGAACCCAGCTAATCCGAACTAATTGGGACCGGTGCCTGTTCGGATTACAAAAAATTCGGATTACCCGAAATTCCGATAAAAAGAGAAAAGAAAGATTGTGTTCTAAAAAAAATGTAAGTTATAAGTACTCAGTACTACTATCTCTTGAATTCTTTTATTCAAAAGCAATAGAAAGAGAATATGTCTCCCCTTTTTTATTAGAATAATGAAAGGTATGATACAGGCTAATGAATAATGAGATAGCCTGTGAAAACGCAACTGAACACACTGTAACTGAGTGGTTGTCTTGTGATATTGCAGCCAATCAGTTATATATAGATGAAAAAATCATCTCTTTAGTTCAGAATAAGCCACAAGATGACTCTGATCTAGAAGAAACTGATGACCCAGAGAAAGTTCTCGTTTCCCATTCTGAAGCTTCAAATGCGCTAGAAATAGCACTGCGATGTATAGAGCAAAGTGAAAATGCGACATCAACAGACATCTTATTCATGAGACGTTGGCATAATATTGCTTCCACGTCGAGGATAACATCACTTCGTCAGACAAATTTCTTCTCCCCAAAAGATCGATAGTATAAATGTGTGTGCGATGTGTTAATGTCATGTGTCTTCATTAAATGTAAATATGATCCGTGAATTATTGTATTAGTTTCTTCAATGTGTACAAAATTATGTATGCTCAAAGAGTACTTTCTGTTTTTAGTATGTATATTTCAGACATGATACAGGCTTAGAACAAAAAAAGCTGAACTTCATAAATACGGAATCGTATCAAACAAACGATCTCAAGAATGACAAAATTCGATACCGAAAACACCGAAATCCGCGTTTGCGCACAAATGTGTCATGTTTGCGTTGATAGACAAACGTTAAGGAACGAAAACTAACAAAAATGAAATCGAAATAACTAACAAAAATGAAGAAAAGAATGGTAAAAAGAACGCAAAAATAAAATGCCTTCCTTCACGGAGAGCTAACGATCTTTTTTTCCTCACGAAATTCGGATCGGAAGAAATTCGTGGGTTGATTTTCTATCCAATCAGAATTCGGAATGAATTCTGATTGGATAGAACGAAAGACGATTGGACGAAACGATAAAGAAAAGAATACAACCTTCAGGCATTCCTCCCAATGCTAAACTTTGACCCCAAAGCGCCGATACATAACTCGGACGCTGAACGGCTTTCGGCAGGATTACGCAATATCTTATGAATTCGAAACTCTTTCGCTTTAGAGCCATACGCAAAATTTTCACAAGGCGTACAGTTTTTGTTTGCGTGAGCAACCCCCAACACATTAACAAACATTTTAATGCAGATTTGCATCGATCCCAAGAATGATAAAATTCGATGCCGAAAAAGCGGAAATCCGCGTTTCCGCGGAAATGTGTCATGTCTGATATTTAAATCTTTTCAGGTAATCATTTCAATTACTTATAATTTTCGAAAAAAAAATCGGTTCGGATTAACCGGAATTTCGGATTAGCGGGGTTCTACTGTAATTAAAATAAAAACGTTTTTATTAACTTCATATCATGCCAAGTTTACGCAGTAACAACAGAACACCCAGTATTCTAGAGATTAACCAGACAATAAATAATATAAGAAGATGGTGATGAAATTAAAACATGCTCTCAATAAGACAATATTTTTACAATATCTATATATATATAAAACGCTAAGGCGGAAAAAAGGGGTGAATTTCTTTTCTGCAGATGGCAAGCACCGATTTGTTTACAACTGGCAACGGTCGAAACTGATAAATTTATTACAAAACATGGCGGTAAGTGCTGAAAGTGATATTTTTTTTCAACATTTCGTTAAATTCTTCATGCAAATGAGTTTGCAAGACCTTCATTACAATCTACGGAGGAAAGAACAGCATTCAAATGAAAGTTTTGATGAGACGCTTCAAAGGAGATCAGCTAGAAATGAAGCTGATAAGCTTAGGCGAGTCAGAAAACGTTCTGATCAACTTAGTCAGCGAAGAGTAAATCGTGTTTAGATTAAATTGAGGTGAATGCCCCGGAACATAGCTGTGGCAATATGTCTGAGGTGTGAGAATTTTGTGGTGCACTTTATTGGAAAAACGAAGTGAACTCGAGTAAAAAATATACCAAATGCTGTCAGGATGGGAAAGTTCGTCTTCCAAATCTGACAGAAGCTCCTGATCTTTTCAAAGAATTACTCTGTAGCAATTCACAGGAAGCAAAAAACTATCGACAGCATATTCGAGAATATAATGCTGCATTAGCCTTTGCAACTATAGGGACTGAAATAAAGGCACCTCCTGGAACAGGCCTATATTGCTTCCGTATGCATGGTCATATTTATCATATGGTTTCTCCTCTCTATTCAAAGGAACGAAACAAACCTGGCTATGGACAATTGAACATATTTGACTCCAGTGAAGCAAGTAATAGTAGTATGGAGAAGAATCAAGCCTGCCTTCACTCTGTAATGGAAAAGCTGGACGCTTTATTACGAAGCATAAATCTATTTGCTGAATCATATCTGCAGATGCATCAATTGATACAATCTAGTCCAGCTGTAATTGTTAAAATGGTTTTTATGGAACATCCAGATTTAGACTTGCGCAGATATAATGCACCTACTCCAAGGACAGAGGTTGCTGCAATATTTGTCGGAGATGACGAAGAGCTCCCAGCAAATCGAGATATTTGCATCTATCCAGTTGCTGATAGTTACAAAAATATTTCGCCACCTAATCAGTGCACCGATCCTACGGTTTATCCTCTTCTATTTACGAATGGAGAATGCGGTTGGAATTCCAACATGGATCATGTTGAAGAAAGAAGATCTGCAAAACGTGTTAGGGTTACGCAGTTGCAATATTATTCCTACAGGTTTGCTATTCGTAATGCATTTAGCATTCTACACAACAGCGGGAAACTCTTTCAACAGTATATAGTAGATGCCTACGGTAAAACCGAAGAATCCAGATTAAACTATTTAAGGCTTAATCAAAAAGATTTGCGTGTGGAACTCTATGAAGGACTTTTAGATGCATTACAAACTGAAGCTACAAATAATGGTCCAAGATGGGAAAATTAATTATTTTACTGTCATCATTTCAAGGTAGTCCTCGCCACATGCAACAAAACTATCAAAATGCTATGGCCATAAAGAGGAAATATAGAAAGCCAGATCTTTTTGGTACCTTTACATGTAACCCCACGTAGCCAGAAATTTTTAATGCTTTAGAGAGTCAGCAACGTCCAGAAAATCGACCCGATATTGTTGTACGGATTTTCAAAATGAAATTGACTGAACTTTTGGATGACATTTTGAAAAAAAAAATGTTTTTGGTAAAGTAATAGCATATATCTGTGTCATAGAATTTCAAAAAAGAGGATTACCTCATGCTCATATTCTGTTAACTTTACATTTATGTTCCAAAATTCGAAATAAGGATGATATTGATAACTTGTGGGTGCTGAGCTTCCCAATCAATCTGTAAACCCGATTATTTGAAATTGTATCAAAGTGCCTTATTCATGGTCCATGCGGTACAGTTAATCCAAATTCTCTTTGCATGAGAGATGGCACATGTAGCAAAAACTTTCCAAAGGCATTAAATGAAGCTACTGAAGAAAATGTGAATGGCTATTCAATTTATCAAAGGTGTGCAAGGGAACCTGTTAAATTTGGAAAACATGAAATAGATGATCGCTGGATCGTACATTACAACCCTTGGTTGATAAAAAAAATTCAATGCCCATATAAATGTTGAAGTGTGTGCATCTGTAAAGAGTGTTAAGCACCTATATAAATATGTATATAAAGGCCACGATGCAGCTTCAGTTAGACTTCTGTCAAATGATAGTCTTTTAAACAATGATGGAATTTTAACTTTTTTAGATGGTGGATATGTAAGTGCCCCTGCAGCGACGTGGAGACTACATGAATTTTCTCTCTTCAGCAAGAGGTAAAAGAAAGTGCAGTAATAATGCTACTTCAAAATATGATGCCTTCAAAAGGCCTGTGCAATGGAACAAGGCTAATAGTGGCACAACTACAGAGTAATGTTATTGAAGCAGAAATGATTGGGTCAAGCTCAAAAACATTTTTAATTCCCAGAATACAGCTCATCCCATCGGACAATAATATTCCTCTTAGTTTTAAAAGAAAAAAATTCCCTGTGTGTTTGGCATTTTCTATGACCATTAATAAATCTTAAGGACAAACTTTTGATAAAGTGTGCTTGGTATTAACTAAGCCTGTTTTTACACATGGCCAACTTTATGTTGGTGTGTCTAGAGCCAGGTCATTTGATAGTGTTTCAGTGATCTCTCTGACCAAGGAGGTATGTAATTGGGCTTACAGAGAAATACCGTGAACATTAATATAACTCTTTTATATGCATGTAGCTTATATTTTGTATATAATTTAAATTTTGATCTGCAATAGTATTAATTTTTTAAAAATGTATATCAATTGTTTAAGAAAATTCTTTTTTTAGTGTAATGATGTAGTTCAAATTTGTTCATTTATTAAATGTTTTATGCAAGGATGTTCTGACTTTTACAGTGAATAATATTGGAAATTTTTTCAAATAATGTTTTGCATATCAAGGAATGAAATTTTTTGTAAAGTTCAGAAGGGCAATATATTGTATTTTCAATGTATATATTCATAATTTTATATATGTGTTTGTATATATATTGTGGAATAGAGTTGAATCATTTTTAAAAAAAATGTTTAAGAGAATTCTCTGATACATCAATGCCTGTTGGAATTTGACTTTCACTATATAAAAAAACGGTCCTTTTCAGGGCCAAAAAATTTTATTCCTTCTTGATTAAGGTGAAAGTATTAAAAGGAAATCAGCTTAAGACTTTTATTTATTCATAATGCTGTCTTTTTTTTATGTTCATAGTGATAAGATGCAAGACCACAATCTCTTTATTAATAATATTAAATCTAATTTGTTATTAGAATAATTATATTTGTTTTAATTTTGAAACTCTTATTCATTTGCTTATTTATGCACTTTCATAACTTTCTTTGTAAGTTTTATTTGAAGAAAAATATCTTTTTGAGGCTAAAAAATTTTATTTTGTGCTGATTTCAATTAAAGCATCAGAAGCAAAATAAAGCTAATTCATATATATATGTAATAATTTAACATTTTCCTCATTTTAAAAAACGCTACTCAAAAATTAATTAATAAAATTATTTCTACTTAAGCTCTAATACACAATTAACTGTCACTTTAACTGGCTGAAATCCAGTTTCAACCGCTCTCTAACAATCGGGAATTCCCCTCTTTTCCAATACTATTTAATCTCACTGCGATGGTGCAACTTCCTCTTTTTAAAACCATGTAGCCTTCCTATCAGATTTCCGTTTTGGCGTGGGTTGTGTTTTTCGTCGCCAGTGACCGCGCTTTGCGTCTATTTATACTTTAACAATGGCTTGATATTTTTCCGAATTATTTAAAATTACCTGAAACCTATCGATTAAAGCATGATTGAATAAAATAAACTCATCTTCATTCGTCAAAGACTGCCTCTTCATTGGATTAACTAACACTGGTTGAAATGATATATATATATATATATATAACAAATAAGAAACAAACATAGCAGAAATGTAAAAGCAACATATACAACATAAACATTCATAAAACAAAATGTCAAAGAAAAAATCTGCGGTAAGAGAAAAAGCCGAAAGTTCTTAAAGAGAGAAAATAAACAAAAGTGGAATATGTATACAAAAGGAGAAGATAAAATAATATAGAAATATATAACACAAACGCAACGAATGCGCAAAAATGCTGCAATTCAAGAAGATTTGTGGAAAATATATCAAACTATACGCTTTTACCGATTTACTACAGTCTCTCCATTTTATTTCAACATTTTTTGACTTACATGACATTGATATATATATATATATTTGCTAGGACACGCAGTGTCTTCATTGTAGAGAGCGAAGCGAGCAAGGTTTGCATAACAAATCTGGGAGGATTGCAATGCAATCTTCCTGGGGGTTGGCGAGCCTTATCGAGCAGGGATCAGATCCCCCTAGTTAAAACTGAAATTTACATTGACAAATTCAACTGAAATTGCTAAGAAGTTTAGTTTTTTAATATTGCATGATTAAACGGATTCAAAGAATAGAAAATTAAAAGTGTTTAAAGGATAAACCTGATATTTCAGAATTTATGCAGTTATCAGAAGTAAATCAAATAAACACAAAACGAATAGGATGAAGATAAAGAAACAATAACAAAAAAGAAACGTGCTGTTTTGTGTGTAAGTTTAATTGGTATAAAAACTGCCAAAACATAAAAATTATTCTGATTGGCATCTTGAACTAGAAAAACAGTGACAAAATGTAATACCCGAGCTATATTTAGCATGACCTATAGTTGACCTGTGTCTCTCATCATGTATAATATTTCAACCAATGATGAGAACATATAAATATCACACAACAATATCAAACAATAAATTTACTTCTGCAAAAATGTAATTAAAAAAATTGCAAGATTTAATAACTTCTGTTATTTAAATCCAAAATTTCATTTGTAACTATCTGCCTTTGATGACCATTGGTTTGCCTGGAATAATGTCTTTCCTGGCCTTTAGACTATGAAAAAGGAATACAAGTTATTTAAAAGTTTCCATTTGACAAGTTTACTAAGACAGAAAAATATGAATCCAATGAAAACTGAAAAAATTATCCATTTCAAAACATGCTTTCAAAATAAAGTATTTTATAATGAACTGTAACATAACACTTAACTTTACAAAGTTAAATGCTAGAGATTATTTTAACAAAAAAAATTTACAAACACAATAGATGAAAAAATACTTGTTAATTATAATTTAAAGAACAAACAGAAAGAGAAATAATTTGAACAGCTAATGCTTTTTTCCCATTATTTCTAAGTTATAATGTCTAAAATACACTAATACCACAAATTTAAAAAGGAATTAAAAAAATTAAATTAGAATTAATAAATTTTAGAATTAATTGAAAAACAAAACATGTTGAATATTTCTAAATAACAACAATACATATTTATTCCATTCAATAATAGTTTGATGACTTTTAAAAGCAACATATTTAATTTATAAATTTAATATATTTTCTGTCAAAAACTAATTTTCTATCCTGAAAAATCAACCCATAATGATTTATGAAACCCCTTTAGTAGGAGAGAAAACTTTCTATATTGAAAACTTTTTTCTTGTTGCATTTTTTTCCTATTGAAAAATATTAAAACTTTTATTATAGTTAAAAAGTAATTCTTTGAATATTCTTCATAAACAAAAATGACACATATTTGGATATTTTCTTAACTGAAACATTTAGAATATTTTGTCTAAGTTTTAATGCAAAATTATGATTATTTCATCAATGGGTACAAGAAATATTATGCTCTGTTACAAATACAAATGAAATACATATAATAAAATATATTATACTAATTACATAATGAAATTAAACATATTAAAAATAACTATTATAAATATTTAGAGGTAAAGTTATTAAAGATTTATTACCCTATTTTATATTAAATTACATGAATGTGATTAGCAAATATATTCTCATCTGGTTGGTGAAAAAATCCTTGTAATTATCAACTTCCCGAAGGAAGAAATTATATATCCTAATAAAAATAAAGCAGTAAATTTTAACATAGTTTTTAGTAGAACAAGACTAAGGAAAATGAATTACTTTGGAAATTTTTGCTTATATGATCTTGTGACTAATTGGATTTACAGCTAGACCAAATCTATGACCTGGAATGCTTCCAAGTCTGTGGTACAAATTATGTGCTACAATTCTAATTAAACCTTATAATATATAGTAAACTTTTTCATGTCATTTTACGTAAGAGTGTATTGTAATGACAGGAAAGGGAGCAAAATGACTAATTATGACTCGGTCAACACTTACCCTTTGCGAAGCCACTATCTTCACTTATGACTCTTTAAACAAAATTATGTTTGAAACGGTAATAGTTCGAATATTATATAAACATATATTTGATTTGCATATATGTATCTCAAACTTTACTGAAAGCAGGATGCAAAAGTTATCTCAAAAATATATTTGATGATATATATTTTATAATTCACAAAACTACAATGTTAGGTAAAAATTTGTTTTTAAAATTCGACCAACTGTTGCAGGTTTCAAAATTATTAAACTTATGTAAATTATCCTTTTAAAATAAAGACCAAAATTTCTTTCAGAGTTGTTATTAGTATTTTTAATGTCATGTGGTAAAAGTAGAATATAAGAAACATGAAAATGGTAAAAGCAGGATACCACAAGATGGAATTTTCATGTAGATATTTTTCTGCAAATAGTTTGTGCTTTGTATTCTTTTAGGCTAAACTTAAATAAAATTTATCACAATTTCTTTTTTAGTAAAAAGACATAGTTCTCCTTCACAATGCTTAATTAGTGAACATCTTTTTAACACAACAGCTTTCTTTAAATGAGTTTAGGCTCATTTGCTATTTATTTGATTAAAAAATGTAGGATCAAAAGGAACAAAGAATGATGAAATAAAGTTGAGCATTAAACTATCCCCCCCCCTCAAAAAAAAGGTAGAAACCACTAAAAAAGATAAAATGGACTGGATTAAAATGAGTCTTAAAAATTTTGGAAAGGATACCACAAAGGGGGAGGGGGACAGAATACAAAGAGAACCTCCCCTTCCATCCAATTTTTGAGCTCTAAGAATGAGGTTAAAGATTATCCCAAAAATTGTTCCTAAAATTTATGACAAATAATTCTAGATCTTTCTAAGAAGGTCATAATTATAAAATAAAGATGGGGAATAATTAATAGAGTCAAGTTTGAGTGAAAAGTGACTGTATATTAGAGCCTAAATTTTCTTGGATGCCAAGCCTGCTTGCTACATTTCAGTGAACTTTATAGGGAAATATTATGGCAACATCAGAAGTGGGAAGATAGCCCTTAATGATAGAATCATGGACAAAATGCTTCACATGTTTGCACTAATTAAAATAAATATAAACATCTTGACCATTCTAAATAAATGTGTTGCAAATTATTGCATTACATTTATTTTATGTAGTCTTTCATAGGAAAAAAAAAAAATATCCAATGTCTATTTAAATAAAATAGATAAAATTGTCAAAGTTACTAAATTTCTGATTTAAAATGGAACTGCAAACAATTATTGCTATTCGTATTAAATTAGTAAGACCTATAAAAAGTTCATACAAGTGTGCATTAATCCATCTTGCTAGTAGTCAAAATAATGAAGATAAACAGAAAACTTGGAGATAATTATTAAACAAAAGATATAAAAAGATGAATTTATTTTAAAAATACTCCTTAGATAAAAAAACAATAACGTGGGTATACTCAAAATATTTTTTTGAACATCCAATTGCAGCAGCATTTATAATGCGATTTCAGATAAATATAATATTTTCCAAACTTATTTTTATATACAACATATCAAATTTATTATACTCTTTTTCATAACTTATTTTGAGCATTTATTTTTTTAATCAACAAAATGCCACTTAAAAAATTAATTAACAGCAATTTTGGGAGCCACTGTTCTTTTCACTAGCTAGCTTCTTAAAACTGAAAATATATAATCATGATATACAAAAAAAAAAAAAAAAAAACCCTGTAGATCTGCAATGCACATAGTTCAAGAAGTAATATAGCAGTAGCACATAATTCACATAGTTATCATTTTAATTCTTAAAGAAAGTTATTGACATTAATAGCATGTGTGTCTGATGAGAAAAGACAATGAATGGAAAAGCACACTTAACATAATATCAAACCAAGTTTCAACAGAAATTTGAAAATAAATAGAAATATCTAAAAAGAATTTTACTTACAATATTTTCTCTCAGAATGTCAAATATAATCTCTCAGAATGTAGCAACTATATTACTCATATTGTAGTTCTTTTGTTTCTTTTGGCTAAAACAAAAACAAATAATAAAATTGCTTCCTCAGGTTGTTTAAGAATATAATAAGTATAAAATTTTTTTCATGTATTATGCATCTAAACCTGATATTCAGGTTATCTGAATATGCACAATAACAATTATACCTTACTTAAAAGAGAAAATAAAATATTTTTATTAAATATAAATCATTAAGAATAAAATTAAAATAAGATACAACCAAGCTGGATTCTTTAAACTTATTCATTGTTCAATCTTAATTTCTAAAGAATTTTCATTTTCTTAGGTGATTTTTGTATTTACTTAAAGGTGAATGCTTAGAGGGGAGGGAGAATATCAGTAAAATTCCAAAAAATGCTGTCAATATTGTTTTCTAGCAAAGTAACCAAAAAAATTTCTTCTATATTTTAAATATAAAACAGAGATGGAATGAGTTATATCATTTTGAAATTATTTTTTTAAAGGCAAAACAAATTGAATATTTCTCAATCACAACACATTTTTATTCCATTTTATAACAGTTTGATATCTTATAAAAACAACAGTTAATTTATAAATTTAATATATTTTCTGTCAAAAACTAATTTTCTATCTTGAGAAAATCAACCCATAATTACATATGAAAGCTCTAGTTTTAGTAAATTTTAGAAGTACAGAATGTAAAAAGAAGAAAATGATTTCCATCCTATACGCAAAGAAAGTAAAAACATTACAACTTGTAGTACCTATTTCAAAAAATATAGGGAAGACTGAGGCATATAATGGAGCATCTACTATTTATTTTATTTCTTTTTTTGAATGTTTCATATTTTGACACAAAAATGGAAGGCCTGCAGTGCTGAAAAAAAATCTAAAACCATGTGCCTAATTGTCAATTTAGCCATCTTAGTCTTGATTGGTGATTTGTAGCAGATAAGAGTAAAATTTTCATTGAAGCCCTTCCTCTTTTCATGATTAAAGAATTTTGATTTGGATAACAGAATAAAAAGGCCAGATAATATAAATTATTATATTTAATGTAGTTAAAATAATTGAATATAAAATATCTTTTTTAAATCTATTTTTGTCAAACTTTCACCTGGGGTACAATGGACATGGTATATTATACCAGAGTTCTTCAATCCATATGGTTTTTAAAGTTAAAATTATACAAATCAGCATATAATCTTACTTTTAGTGTATAAATTAACCACTGAATCATGTAGTATATATTTTTAAGGGCATTCTCCGTAAATTACAAATTTCAAAATTTACCCAAATTAGATACCTAAGAATAGTAAACAAATATTTTGAGTTATTTATCTCTTTATTTGAGATTTTTTTAAAAAAAAATTAATGCACCTATTTATTTTATATCCATGGATATTACACAAAATTTAAGTGTTAAATGAGAAAAAATTATTTTAAAAAGTGGTAGTATTGTCACAGAAGAACATTTCCACAAATAATGTAAAGTAGACATAAAAATTTAAATTATTATTTTATCAGTAATATATTAATTTAGCCTACTTCTACAAATGTTATATAACTTAAGTTTTCAGAGTTAACTTTAATTTCTGTTTATAGTGATACAGAATACCATGACTACAGAATCATTTTACAGTATGATGCTAATTTTAGAAGTGAAATAAAAGTTGGCAATTACATTTTAGTCAAATTACTGATAAAAAAAAAAAAAGGTCCATTTTATTGGTTAAGTAACAGAAGAAAAAAATGATGAGGAATACTTTCTTGCAAGATTTATGCGGTAAAAACCTAACCAAAACATGTTCAATTTTCTCAATATACTGTAGATGATTCTCTAGTAAGTGTTCAGGAAATTGTAATGAGTCTTACAAAACTTACTGGAGACTTTCAGTGACACAAAAATCTTTTAGTGTGTAATTTGAAAAGTTTAATAATCATTAATCTCACATTATATGTATATGAACTGAAACCATGAATAAACAAATATGATGCATTCTATGTTTTGTGCTATTAAAAAATGTACTACATTAATATATTCTCAAAATTTTACTGGTGGTCCATAGTACCTCATGCTGTGGATCATTGTACCCAAAGTACAATGGTCCACTGTCTCACTTGTTACTTAAAAAATTTATATTAAAAAGTATACATAATTATAGATTTAGAGTGAATATAATATAAACATTAACATGTAAATAACATGTATGCATTTTTTCAAACACAAAAAAGTCAGTTCTTCAAGAGCGAAATTAAAAAAATGGCCCATTGTACATGTCCCCCCCTCAGGATATGATATAACATATTTAGTATTTTCTTTCCAGCTATAAATGCTTTCCGGACATTCAAATACTCTTAAGGGTGATGATATTGAAATATGCCAAGTCAAATTTCTTGAAGAATGTATGACACTTTGATGCACAACACCAGGGAATCCCAACCTTTTTTTCTCTCATGTACTCCTTGGTTAATCATTTTATTTTTGTATACTCCCTGCTGTCATATACCCCAAACTTCTTTTACCTCCATGCTACTTGACAAGTCTTTTTATTTTTGAGTAGCCCTACTGTTCTCGCCCAAACCATACCTTGGCAGAAAAATAAAAATAAAATTTTGTTCAGACTTAGTTAGCATACAAGTCAAACGACTCAAATTAACTGAATAAAATTTTCAGGATTTATTCATGATTCTACATTTTATTCCATTATTCATTACAGTAAAACTAAACCGAAGAAAAACAGCATCAAAATAATTTCGCATTAACTTATGATGAAAGTTAAAAATTACTCATCTTGATAATCTATTATTCATGCCAGCTTTTAATCGCGTTTTAAATAAAAACATCAAAGCAAGAAGCTTTCAGAGGATTTGGGATTTTTGTAGATCGAATGGAAAAAAAAGGGTGGAACAGAAACGACAGTAGCGCCTTGTAAAGCTACAGCTTTTTCTATTTCTTGGATTATTCATGCATAAGCGTGCAATATGACTGACAATGGTGACAACCAACTATCAATCACAATTAATACATCATAATCTACTACTTTCTTTTAATTAATTTGGAAATAGACTTTCAAACATGCAACAACTTTCTCTTGCACCTGGGAAAACAAAATAATAGTTTTATTTTAATCCTTTATTTTTTAAATTTACTGCTATTACCAAGATTATTTTCATGTGCCCCCAAGGGTACGTGTACCACAGGTTGGGAACCTCTGCTTTCCACCACCATTTTTCAAAATAAAAATTGTACTCATTAAACAATACCACTATTGCCCAATCATATAAAAGATTTAAAATAAAAGTTACAGTTAACTATTTTTTTTATTCAATACATATCAGAAAACAAGTTTGTATTAAGCTTACATTTATAGCATACCATTATTTTGGTGGAGGGAAAAAAATCTTAAATTCAATTAAGGTAATCTTTGACAAACCATCAATTTCTCTTCATATCATACCCAAAATCAGTGTCAACGACTTTACAATGTTTGATTTTAGAAATATATTATTTTCTAGTTAAGAGTATTCATTTATGAATGAAAGGTAAGAAAAAAAATATTTTCTACACCTTATTGTTAGCAAAATGTAACATACCAGGAAAATTACCTTTTTTCATAATTTAATTTTTATCATACAGGAGGAAATTTACAAATATACAATGAGAAAGTTTTCATAATGCAGAATGTATTTAATACATGAATAAATTGTTTGAAAATATGCAGAATACAGCTTTTAATGCTGTTCCTATAGTGAGGCAATACAAATGCTTACAATTAAGAAAAAAACTAATAAAAATTTTTAAAATTGTAATAAATTTATTCATAAAATCTATAACAGAAGTGATGTCACAAGAGTAAATTGCATACAGGACAAAGCTTTTGCACTTTCCTATTAATATTCATCAATTTAAAGGAATTAGCAAGAAATAATGTAGCAAGATATTTTTATAGATATGGATTTCAGTATTATTGTAAAACTAAATATAATAATGGTCTAAAGACAACAACGCATTTAATTAGATAAAATGAACTTTACGCTATATTGATTTAATATTAATATAATGTCTTTTTTTTCTTTTAATTCCATCAAGGGAATTTTAATAGACAAAGCTCTCATAACCAACAGTACTGGAAGATTAAAATGCTTGTCTGAACCGACCCTGATATTTTGATTAAACAGGCATAAACAGAATGAATGCTATAAATACTCTATATTTTTATTGCAATTGAAGAAAAATAATATTGAATTACAAAAATATAGTAATTATAATGCAAGCATATTTTAAAATTCAAATGAACTGTGTTTTTTAACTTTAAAACCCTCAAAAGAAGAAATATTTCAATTGTATAGCAACTTTTTTTGAGATAGCCACACAGGGCATTGATACCCCACTTGGCTATTCATCACCATTGTATATAGACATTTTTTGTAATAATGTGTGTAGTCTGGAAAACTTTAATATATTAGTAATACACATTAAAATACTATTTCCAAAATTTCATATTAACTGCATGCTATTAGCAGATGTCAACCACATTTTAAAAGTATCAAATGCCAATTATATAGCATTCACCAGTTATATATTGTGTTTATATTATATTGCCTTTTTTGTTTTCTCAACACACAAAATGCAGCAAAACTACTGCATTTTGCACTTGCATGAAATTAACAAGCAAGTAACTTTTGAATAATATGAACAAGCTCTTAATGTAAAACTAAATTGTAAAAAAAAAAACCCTATGCATTTCTATTGGTTTCCATTCAAGCTAAATTAATCATTTCTTTTAGTATAAATACATAATGACATTAAAAAATGGGCCTGAAACAAGATGCTTCAGAAGTATGGTTTTCTTTTTTTCCACTTTTATAAATACCTTTTTTATAAAAGTGGAAAAAAAGAAATACCTTTTTTATACCTTTTATAAATACCTTTTTTTCCACCTTAATTATAGGGGTGTATTAACGATAAGACCAAGTTATGCAATAAGAGGGTTGGAATTCACCTTACGATATTTTTAACCAACTCAATAAATTCTTAAGAAAAAGTGTTCACCTTACCATAATTTTAACCAACTCAATAAATTCTTAAGAAAAAGTGCAAGTAATTTAGTAATAAAGAACTTCATGTATATATATACCACTAAATATCATTTTTTTACAAAAGCAAAAGTATTTACCTAGTCCGAAATAGAAAAAAATTTAACAGTTCTAAATTGAACCAGAAAAGAACATAAGAGACTCGTCATCCGGAGGACACATCTTGTTCCGGACTGGTAGAAAGCATTAGAAGTAGATGGGGAGGATAGAGCTGATCTGGAGGACAGATTCACTTTCACAATTTCCCTCCATTATTTCCAGACACACTTTCCCTCCATTATTTCATTCACAAAGTGCGCTTTATAAGGCATAAGGAAATGGTGTATTAATGATAAGACCAAATTATGCTATTACAGGGTTGGAATTCACTTTACGAGATTTTTAACCTACTCAATAAATTCCTAAGAAAATGTGTAAGTAATCTAGTATTAAAGAACTTTATGTATAAATATCTATCTGTTATTAAAGCAAAAGTAGTTACCTAGTCCGAAATAGAATAAAATAACAATTTTGAATTGAAATGAACCAGAATTTACTATAAACAAACCACAGAGAAGATGATGAAGCTGTTTGAGATGTACGCTCGCTCCTTGGCTGCTTTATCTCATCCACAATCCACAGAGAAGAAAGTAGCTTGAGTTGAGACTCGCGTTATCCGGAGGACACATCTTGTTCCGGACTGGTAGAAAGGGGGAAAGCATTAAAGTAGATGGGGGAATATAGCTGATCCGAAGGACAGATTTTATTCCGGCGTGGTAGAAAGACGGCTTGCTGTATGGTTACCTTCGAGTAGAACATTTTCGCCAACAGATGGAGGATTCGTTTATTCGCCAAGAATGGGATTATCGCTGAAATATTTCAAATTCTTGCTTAACTTTTAATTAATTAAATTTTTTTTAAAATTCTCCGAGGTGTACCAAATTTCACAATTCTAGACTCAACAGTTCATTAAAAATTGAGCACGATTTTGACGTTTATTCGCGATATCTCCAAAAATATTATTTCACAAAAATGATTTTTGAACCATTTTAAAAATTATATTTTTAATGACATCAATTGAATGACAAATTACTGAAATATTACTTGTAAAATTACTCCAATTTCAAAATTCTAAATCATCCAAAGAATTTTCTTTCATATCTCTTATAATGGATGGCCTACTATAGGACGGCATTTCTTTTTTAACCTCTGTCGCTAAAACCGTATACGAAATATTTACGGAATTTAAAATCAAATAAATTTAATCATATTTTTGTTATTTCAATCGCGAAATTGCGTTATTATTATCCGCGTTAACTGCGGACGAGAAATTTATTCACTTAAATCAAATTATGATGTATATATCCATGGATCCAGACTTGCTTACCATGTTGAATTCTTGTGTGAATCTTTAAAAATAATATATTTTTGCTCGTTTAATTCTGCTTTGTAAATCAAGTTATTAGCAGTTAAGTTTGGTGTCGGTGTTGAAGAATTGAGTCAAAACAAAAAATCTTCTCTGAGAGTTCGTTTTGAGTAGTGAACATTAAAAATGTACTAAAATGAAATACAAATTTGTAGGATGCAGACATGAAAAATAAAATTTATGAATTCGAAGTCTTCTCAGTCTCTCTTCGGTTAAAATATATGCTAGAAAGCTAAGGAATTGCAGACCGTTTGCTAAGATCGCCACCGAATGTAAATAAATATTTAAAATTCCAGTCTCTTATTTTTTATCAAAGGAATTTATAAACAGCATATTTATCTAAAATTTAGTGAATTTCGGAAATGTTCTTCATCCGCTAAGCGTGTGAGTGTTTAAAAAATCAATGCTATAAATAACGGATAAATAACTAATGAAAATTCAATTATACATTCCTTTCTCTTCATATTTATTTAGAGTTAATTTAGCTAACAGTACTAATTATGTTTGAAGTGGGTTTTGTGTAGTGTCAACCATTATGTTTTTTTTTTTTTTACTCGGGATTTTCATTCTCCTGTTGCAGTTTGTATCCTAATGGACCTGCATCGATTGAAAATATTTTAAAAGAACTTTGTCTTTAAGAACTTTGAAATCTATTTTTGAGGGATGAATGATGTATTCATAGTAATGAAATTTCGCAGCTAAAGATCGTAAAGACCATAATAAGAAATTCATTGTGTAAGGAGAACTTGGAATCCTATTTGTTGCAATCTAATGAAAAGGAATTGTTCGATGATTTGGATGCAGAATAATTATTGACAGATTTGCACAGTCATCTAGTGCCCTTATTGAAGTGGACAACATGCAATACACTTCTTTACTTTTGAGTTGTTAATATTTGATAGAAAGAAGTATTCTTTTTTAAAAAATTAGAATTAGTAAATAGTTTGTACTTTATTTATAGTTTGGTTAAAAAATTCTCAAAATAACAATTTAGTTCCAAAATTATATTTGGAAAATATTATATTAACCTATTTTATTTGGGGCTTGTAAATTATGCTATACAACCTCCAAAATATTCAATAATAAACTTGTATTTAAATTTGATATTTATTACTACCAATAATATGTATAATACGTGTATACTATAATTAGTAATATTAGATTAGGAATAGATTATATTAACTTATTTATTTTAATTTATTATATTTGTAATAAATTAAATTAAAAAATATATTTAAGAGGGCATTCTAAATGTGATTGCGCAAAGGCCTCCCATTAACTCATGGCAACCACTATTTTCAGACCCAGTCCGCCACTGAAGTCAAAGATTGGGTAAAATGGGTAGTCAAAATATATGGCTTACAAAACAATAGATTTTTAATTATATTTGTAGTTTTCTGAGTTGGGATATTATAGTTATCTGTTCTGACTTCCTTTTCTCAACTGATATTTTTTTCACAGTTTCTTTATAAGTGAGTGGTAACACATTAAATTGAAGTGGACAAGTTTATGCCATATGTTATGCATTCTAACTTTCACTGCCTGGACCAGATTATCGAGGAATTCTTATTATAGTGGCATAATATCTTTTTGAACATTTCTGCTGCTGCTTCAAGTTGCAGCTAAGGAAAAAAATCATTCTTTTTAAATCTTATATATAGAAAATGGGTATATGGTTAGGCTTAACATTCTGCATCTTGTGTAGGATAGATACAGCATTATTTTTTTCTTTAAATAAATTATTCATTTATGATAAATTGAAAATTAATGAAACATAAATATTCCATATCATAACTAGTTTTTCAAAAAATCCCACACATAAAGGATCTGGAAAATTACCAGTTTTCTCTCATGAAGAGAAGCGCATAATTGTTTAATTTTTAAAATTTATGGCAAGATATGGGATCTAAAGTGTATAGTTAAGACCTAAATTCCACACAAAATAACGCTTTCTTTGCCAGATGCCGAAAGTTTGCAACCAGATGTTTCTGTTTTCTCCTGTATGCCTTCAAGTTATCAGAACATGTCCTTTTCTCCAACCCAAGAGTGGAGATCACAAAGCACAATTTCTTCAACATACAAAGATTTGAAATGAGCAAAAATATCGCCAAAAAGTTTCAAATTTCACAACTGCATACCTGAATAATTCAAAGCAAAAATGCAAATGTATACAGACAAGTACTGGTGAAATTTTAACAAGTGAAGATGTAATAGAAAGACTAAAAATTGAAAGAGAAAATAGCAATATAATTTCCTTGCAAAAGAAGTATCTGGAAATGATATTACTGAAAATACACAGTCCAACAGTAGGTTCCTGGATAAAAGCATTATATTGAGGGAGAAAGGCAAGCCAGAATTCATTGGCAAAATTATGGCTGTTTAAGGCGATACCTATAAATGAAAAAATTAAGATGGGAAACTTTCACTTTTCTGGCTGTAAATGACACCGATTATATCAAGATGATTCAGATAATAAAAATTTTAAATGAGCCACAATTTAATAACAGAGGTCATTAACAGATATACTGAATCATATGTTGGAGGAAAAAACACTATTTTATTTTTTGCCAAATTTATTGTTTTATTTGTGCCTTTTCATATAAATTAATAAACATTTTTTTTTTTAAATCTGACTTTTACTGTTATTATATCACTCACTGTAACAAATAATTTTTTTTAACATTCGCTACTGTTCAGATTTGCATACCCATTTTACCCACAGTATATCCATTTTCACCTGCGTGGGGTAAAAATTGGTATACCAGGGATGAGATTCTTCCGCTTTTTTGTTATTTTTGGAGAAATTTCGCTTTTTTTTCTCTCAAAATTCCGGTGTTTTTTTTTTCTTTTTCCCTCCCTCGGATTTCCTTTTTTTTTTCTCCCGCCGCAAAAATTTGCTTTTTCTACCGAAAATTCCGCTTTTGCACAAAGAAAAGAAACCTTTCTAACTTCCATTTTTGAAAGAAAGTTCTCGGAAAATATGCTCGACCGTGCGGCTTAACTCCACCGGCTAGGAAACTAGCTGATTCTACTGACGAATCAACATTATATCAGCAAGATCTACGAGGATGAACATTCCAACATATTCCGTGCCATTCAAAGTATTAAGTACCATCTTTTTGCACAAAACAAAACCTCTGTGGCATATTTTGCATTAAAAAAAAAAGATTTTTTGGCATGAACATGTTGAAAAAAAATTAGTTGAAAACTTAAGGTCATCTTGTAGGGCGTACGAGATGAAGAAATAAAAAAAGGAACAAAAACAAATAAATAAACTACATCAAAAAAAAGAAAAACTCCTTCTAAAGAGGTAGCTAAAAAACTGTGTGCAAATGCAGCAAAAAAGCAGAGAATAAGACAAAAAAAATTCTCAAAATAAAAAATAAAACAGATGATTTACCTAGGCATTCTAGAGATAATGTAGTCCCGACAACTATGCCAGTACATAATTAAACAGAGATACTAATGAAGACTGTGGAAAAATTTTATCCTTTACTTGAAAATAAACTTTCAGAGGATGCAAACACATCCTTTATTGAAAAAAAAATCTGTCAAAGATAGGAGCCCTCCAAAACAAGGGGTGAAGCATGTTAATGGAGATCTGTTACCAACAAAAACCACACACGTAAAAAAACGAAAGAAAACCACTTCTTTAACAATTAAGGAAATGTTTCAAAGGGTTTCAAATGCACAATGGGACAATAATGCTAAATGAATCTCTCATTGTAACTGTACAATTTCTCGATCCCTCTCGCTTTATAAGGTGCAAAATAATTGTACTGTTACTTTTGCAAAAATGTATAAAAATAAAAGAAATAAAACAGAATTCAGCATGATACATTATTATAATTTATAAAGAGCTAATACACTTTACACAATTGCATGAAGCAAAAGAAATCATTTATCCTTATTTTTATTTATTTTTTGAGCTATTAGTTTTTATCAAAAGGCTGTTAAATATAATTCTTCTTAGACTTCTGTTGTTAGAATGTTGCATCTCAGTGATGTACAGGTGGTAAATATGTTTTAATGTCTAATTTTGTAATTTCTGATGCCCCAGATGATGTGTTAAACTTGTTTGTTAACTTTTAATGTGAATTATTTAATAATAATTTAATATTCTTTTTCTTATTTATACGTACTGAATTATAAATAATTAAGTTATTAATTATTATAGTGCAATATCTTCATCATGTTGCATGTTCTGATGTTTTACTTATTAAAACATCTTTCGCGTATAAATAATGGTACAAATTTTTTGCTCGCATATGATTTCAGTCTTTTTTGCTTTTTTGCCAATCTCATCCCTGGTATACAAAATATATGGTTAAAAACTGTCTCCCAGCAAACATATACATATATAAAATTACTAATGAAACTTACTTAATTTTATGCTTAAGATGTGTAATGTATAAAAAAAAAAGTTTTTATAATGTAATATTTTGACAATACTTCTTAAGTGAAAAGCTAAAAGTAGTCTATTTTCTACCCATTTTACCCCATCTGACCCTATACATGATGTGATTTTTCTTTCCTTTCTTTTTTTTTTCTTCTTTTTTTTCTAAAGTAAATGCATTCCCAATGATACTTTTGTTGGTACAAACAGTAACATTGAGTTTTAGGAAAGTCGAATAGCTTGAATTCCCATGTAGACTAATGAATTAAATGCATTATTTAAATTGCATTTCGTCTATAATTGTTCGAAGATTCAAGTTAATAAGATATTAGTTTGTGCAGGAACCCTCACTACTTAGCTTCTGTCAAAGATAAATTTAATTTCACCTCACTTAAATGCCGACATCTTTCCGAATTTTAAAGGGATTCAACTTATTTTTATATAAGTTTCTCTATATATCTGGCTTTGAAGTTATAAAAGAAATTATGCTACTTCTCGCATATGCGCAGTAAAAATTGTTTAGTACAAATGCTCATATTTTCTCTAATATTTAAATCAATTTTTAATACAATACTTTCGTAACGTATTGTCGAGTGTTCTGTAAATTTCGTATAAATTGAATGAAAAATTTTGCATGTTATAAGCAAAAAACCTGTATGGAAATTTGGGATTGTTTAAAGAAACCTAATATAAACGAAATATCCATGCCATTTTTACGAATTGCATGTAAGCAATGAGCATATTAAACATAACCATTGATAAAATTACCAGATCATTATCAGCTTTCTGTGAAACGGGGTGAGCCGAAATCTCTTTTCGTCTTCATCTATTTCTGGTTGGTCCCCTAAATATCCTCGTGACTGAATCTCCAGAGTAAAATGAGTGCGATACTCGATTGTATGTAACACGATTCTCTATAACTGATTTCGTTTTCGTATTAATTGCAGATTTCTCGCAATTTACGAAACGATTCTTAATTTTTGCACACCATTGTACAAAGTCATCACCATCAACATCTCTAGATATTGAATCGCCATTGGAAACATGTAAGGAAATACCAAAATCTGCACAAGATTCCTTTAAGTCATCCTCGGACATGTTCCTGGATTTAATTAGAAATTTAAATATTATGCTGCATTCATTTAAGGAGTCGAACCTTTCTTGAATAGATTTTAAAGCAGCATCAACAATTGTTAAATAAAATTCAACTTTTAATATAATAATTTTGGGTCTTCGGTCTGTTCATCAGTGCATTTATAATCGAAAAGACGAGCTTTCTTACTGTGCCTTTTAAAAGGAAATTCTGTGTTAATAAAATGAAACCTCTCAACAGCGACCTCCTTCCGCTCATCTAAAGTAAAAAGTACTTCAAAAATTTCTCATTTCTTTTGAAAAAAGATACATTTTGTGTTTGTTTGCATCTTTCAGCTTCTGCAGAGCTAACTTTAATCCATTTTTTTAAATCGGAAAAATAAATCCTTAATCGTTTCGTTGGTAGTTGTTGAGGAATTAGCAATAATATATATTTTTTCTAATTTCATTTGTTGATGCTTGCAACCCATAGCAGCAGCTTCTTTGGCAGAATCCAAATCAGCGTCTGCAAGGGACAAATAAGCTTTTGAATGCCCAACTCCAGTAGAGGTATAAGTTCACTTTTCTCTTCATTTTGGGAAAGGAATAATTAATTTTGATCTGATTTCCGGTGTTGTTTTTCGAGTGTATGATTTTTTTTTTTTGTTCTTTCTTTTCCTCCTTTTCTCTTAATAAAAGGTCCAAGATCAGAGAGGCGAACGGAATGTTCTTCACTGAAGTAGAGCAGGAGACCATCCTGGAAAAACCAAAGTATTCTTTACTGGGCAACGTATCCATTTTTAAGTTTGTTGTTCAATTTTATTATGGGATGATATCCTTACAAATATCAATGTCGCTGGTAAACTGCTACCTATAACTGCTGGCTGACTGCCTAAGTCAATAATTAATGAATCCATTAAGCTACTCCATAAACTATGAATTTTCTAAATACATTTAGATCTGATGTGGCATTTGACAATATATTAATGATGCCGAAACATTAGTGACTTATCCTGATAGAGTAAAATTTCTTGAAGCGGCCGTTTTTGCGTGATATAGAATTTTTGGCCCATAGACATAATGTTAAAATAATTATTTAAATAGAATAAAAATTTTAATATACCACGTTTTTAAAACAGACTAGAAAGTATAAAATATTTTCTTCTAGTCCCATACAGATTTAAAACGGAAAACTTGGGGCGCATGCAATAGATAATTGATGCATAAATAGTTTATTTCAGTCACAAATAATTTTATTGCAATGGAAATTATATGAACTGTTGTGTAAGTTTTCTCAACGACAGCTACTCCCTACACTCCTTGCTATTAAATATTGCATGCGCCCCACGTTTTTCATTTTAAATCTGAATGGGGCTAAAAGAAATTATTTTATACATTTTAGTCCGTTTTAAAAACACTATATATTTAAATTTTTATTTTATTCAAATAATTATTCTTTGCTTTTTAGTCTTATGTGTGTGAAATTTTGCAATCGATTTTAAACATCTTCATGAGATTATGACGGAGACGTGACAAATTTCAGGTTTATTTCAGTTTCTCTTCACATGATCATAAAGAGAAAATTGTTATTTTCCTGGTCGTCTAAAGCTTATAATTCACCAAAATTATATCAGTACCGCTAATATGTATTGTTGAAGTCTAGAATTTTGTCAAAATGGTCCGACATATCACTATAAGTAATGAATGGTCCGACATATCACTATGAGTAATGTGTGAAACTCCAAAATTCTCAATATGCTCTTAATATTTTTTAAAAAATCAAAAAACCCAAAATATTCATTAAATTTCGTTAATTTCTTTTAGTACGTAACGGTGAAGATAGATGGCGCCCAACGTGCCGGTCAGATATGCTCTTGGACTCTTTCATAGTAATAAAAGCTAATTTTGTTCATTTTTGAAGAAAATAAATATGCATGAAGAGTTTTAATAATAGTTTCTCAACGGTTAAAGATTCTTTTTAATGAAAAAACGTCTAATTTTTTTGAAAACCGATATTTTGTCCTGTGTGTTTAGTAATTCGGCAACCCTATGCGGATAACCTTTGAATACAACGACCGGGTCTCTTTAGAACGTGAAGAGTTCCTCCCTTCCTGCTGCCGCGTAATTGCATTCTTCTTTCCAAGGTCGAAAGTAAGCTAAACAGTTCCTCCACGGGTGGAAGTTTTTTTTTTTTTTTTTTCCTGCTGTAGAGAAGGGGATTCCTTCGTTTCTGCTGCTGCACTGCGATTAACCAGATTTCTTTTGTAGTGCTCTTATTATATACGTTAGTTAACTCCATCTATCTCGCTGTCTATACTCTTGTAATTATCATCAATAATAAATTTATTGATTTAAGCAAGATGTAAAGATTTAATTAAATATAATGATGATGAATATAATGATATATGAAGATTATTTTTGATAGTTATTCTAGAATTTGTGGCTACTTATATAAATTATTTTCTTGATTGAAACTAATAATCACATCCCTTTTTCAAGGTTGCGATACAATAATGAAAGAAAAAAACGTGCTATTTATTGAAAGTGTCAAACGATAACTTTACCCTTGGGTACTAAACTCAAAAGAAAAAGAAAGTAAATATTTATCATCGAAATAAGAATTGTGCTTACAAATAAACACAGCGACAGAAACTCAAAATTCTTCTCCATGCAAATAAACATTTGATAGAACTTAAAGAACGATTACAATCATACTAAAATTATCAAATACAATTTTTTAAATTCTCCATATTTTTAAATACAGTAAACATTTCTAGAATATTTTTTTTCATTTGCTAGAAAATAAAAATATTTACATTTCATTTTTAATATGGGCCATTTCGTGCTGTGTTTAAAAATTAAACATACATCAATTATGCGAATATTTAATTTTCGCTTATTTTTTGTGGACTCGAATGAATCTACCAAAACTGAAAGGAGAATAGAATAAGTATACTCTCTCTATTTATATATTTTTAAAGAAAAGCGAAAACCTATGACATTTTTAAGAAAAGCACCGTAACCGAGCTTATTTTAATTCTACATTTAATTGTTTGATATCATTATTTTGAGAATTTATCTAATTTCAGCGCAATACTTTTAGAATCTCAAAATTTGATTACATTTTAAAATTTTGAGTCAAAATGTAGCGAAATATTATTTAAACTTTTTGTTGCTGCATATAAACTTGGTATCAATGAATCGATGAAATTCGTTCAAATAATATTTTCCACCATAAATAATCGAAATTACAAGATAAACGATTATCAGTGTAATAATACTGGAGTTTCTAATTTACTCTGTGTTATACTGTTGTTTCATATAAGATTGACGTCCAGTTTTTAAGCTTTTGCGGTTTTGGAACGGATTTCGTAATTTTAATCTTTCCATTTTAAATGTACCATTCTCCAAACTCCCACTCCACACTAACGTGAGGATATTATTTTCTGCTATAACTAGCAAGCATTGACTCTAGAAATAGTTGAAATTTCAAGATAAAGGAACGTCAATGCTAGATTTCCAATTTACTCTTTGTCTACTCTCTGTTACAGCGTTGTTTTATATTAGGTTAGAACATACCTCGTAATTTTGAATGTTGACCAATGACGAGAACAAATGAGTTGTAACGCCATTCTCCAAACTTCCACTCCACACCAACGAATAGTGGTTCAGTTTCGGTTTGTAGTGCGACATATACAGAAATTTTGAGGTAGGCAAATGGCTTTAATTTCTTGAGGGTCGGTAGAGAACCGCTTGGGACCCTGAAAGACATAAATTGTTTTATATAAATACGCAGTCTAAGGAGGGTTCACGGAGGTTAAGATTGAGTTGGAGAGAATCTTTCGAACACTTGAGTCTCGTTTCTGTGAGACTTCGGATTTCATTCTGTAAAGTCTTAACCCCTTCAGACCTGGTATCCGTTATACCGGACACCAACTTGGAACAGCTCCTATTAATTCAATAATTGACGAAACTGCATGCTGTTTTTTTAATTTGATTCTCGATTTTCTTAGAAATATAATCGTTGCAAGAATTTTTCGTTTTGGCATGGAATCATTTTAGTTTTTTTAGTTTCTCCAAAAAAAATCGAGAAAATCATCGTCCTTCCCAAAATGAATCTCGGTGGTGAATTTTGTTTTTCAAGCAATTTCTTGCTTTTAATCCTTTTTTACCATTTAAAAGGCTTCTACAATATTTTATTACCCTTTGACAACCATTTTAAAGTGAAATTTGTGTGATTTTTTTCTTTTTTTAGTTGAAATATTCGGTATTGTCCGGATGCCGCACATGGGATAACTTTTTAAATTTTTCATCTACAGGCTTGAAATTTCATTTATGCTTTAGCCTTTGGAGTAGTACACAGTACACCAAAGGAAGAAAAAAAAATTTCTAACTCCATTATTTCTAGAATCTCAAAATTTTATTACATTTTAAAGTTTTGAACCAACTTCTACATCCATAACTAAAAGTTACTGCATGCAAATTTCGAATCAATGAAAATCATTTAGATAATATCGCTTCTGAAGTTTTCACAAGAAATAATCGAAATTACAAGATAAAAGAACATCAATGTAATCAGGGCTGTCTTATCCAATGGGCTTATTGGGCCAGAGGCGACAATGATCCAAAGGCGCCAAATTTACTACACTGATTTTATTTAGTATTTTAGTTCTGTACCAGAATTTAGTTTAGTTTAGTTATATTAACGTCCCTTTTTGAAGCAACATGATGGCTATTTTGGGATGGACCTGGTCATTTTGAACCGCGGTCAGATAACGAGGACAACAACTGAAACACCTTCCACTCCAAACTTCTGCACCAAACCAACGGGATCTGAACTAGAAATTATTCGATTATAATTTTAAATATGAAAAAGTTCAAATTTATATTATATGAACTTTAAGGCGTTAATCAGAGAGAACAAGTGACTTTTTTCTCTCTCTCTCTTTGGTCTCAAATTATTTTATTTGGTAAGTATTTTCTTTATAGGTAGGTATTTTTTATTTTATTTTCCTGAAGGCCTCAGGCGTTCAAATTCGTAGTAACGGTTCTGATGGGGCGCCAATTAACTCCAGCCCAGGGCGCTGAGATTTGTTAAGACGGCCCTGAATGTAATAATGTTGGAGTTTCGAACTTAGTCTGTGTCTACTCTCTATTATTGCGTTGTATTATATTAGATTAACGTCAAGTTTTTAAGCTACAAGAGGGCGGTTTCTGAAAGGACCTCGTAATTTTAAATGCTGACCAGATGACGAGAACACCTGAGCTGTGACGCAATTCTCCAAACTTCCATTTCACACCAACGCATAGTAGTGCAGTTTTGGTTTGTAGAGCGAGATATATCAAAAATTCGAGCACGGAAAATGGGTATTTTCTATGGGGGTCGTAGAGAACCGTTTGGGACCCTTAAAGCCATAAATTGTTTTTAAACATGCAGTCTAGTTTAAGTGATCCTTCGGAATTCGTTCTGTAAAGTCTTACTGCTCTTTATCTGTCTGATTTTAGGATTTTTTTATGTCTAATTCCAGGCCAGGTAAATTACCCCATTTGGTACAGGTTATTTTATTATTTTACATACTTATACATTATTTTAAACGTCCTTTTTTCATTAAATTTTCAACTTTAATGTGAATTTTAAAAATTTCAACAGCTTGAGACTATTTTAAATCATCTCTGCAATCGATTTTCTTCTAAAATTCCTAAAAATTAGCACCGATAAGCCCTAACATTTTCATTAATTTTATTTTTTAATATCATCTATGTCAGTGAAGAATTTTCACTTTTTTTTTCAATGACACAAAAATCAATATTAGAGTCGAAAAAAACCTGTTGGAAGATTAAACAAATATTTCGTGTCTCAGATGTGAATTAATAAAAATTTTAGTCGACTATAAATTCGAAAATTTTATTAAAAAATCATCGAAGTTAAGAGGGCGGGTACACAATCTAAAATATATTGGAATTGTTAAAGAAGTAAACACTGAATGGCAACATGAGAGCATTATTTTCTGTTATAACTAGCAAGTACTGACGTTTAGTCTACTTGTTTACCAAATAGTTATTAGGGAACCGGAAGCATATGCATCTTCTTAAAATCTATTTTTCAATTTCAGCTTCATAAAATGAGGACTTCTCATAGTTTACGTACATGTATACTATGTACAAGCTTGAAAAAAAATCTCATAAATTAACTTTTAAAAAATATAATTAACAGGAGCTCCAATGATAATAAGAAACAGTTTTTTGTCTCTTTCGCAAAACATGTTTTTTCTTTTCAAATTTCGAAATGCATACACAAAATTTTTTAATTGTATTCCTACAAAATTTTATACTACGTCTAATATTTACAAGAATTATTCATCTGGTTTATTAGAATTTCATTGATTTTCGGGCAGTAGTTTATATTTATGACACTTTTTTTTTCTTTTCAATGAAAAAAATTATTATTTTTCAGATTTTCAAGTTACATGGCATTCAATACTTTTGTAAATTTGTATTTTAAAATAAAATGCAAACAAATTCACTGTAATTATCGAACACTTATTCACATACTACGTTAATTTTGGAGTTATTTTATTCATAATTCTTTTTTCTTATACCGTAACGATTTGTGGTTATTAGCTTGTCAATTATCACATCATACACGTTTTCGATTTGCTATTTAAAAAAAAACTTTAGAAATAAATATTTTTTAGGCTTTTATGTAATTAAAACAGCTCTTTCTGCCTATAAATGCAGAATTTTTACATCAAATATTATATTTACAAGGGGGGAAAATCAACTTTCGACGATTTTCGTTGCCTAGAACGTCCCAATTTCCTTATTTACAATATGCTAAAGTAGTGTTGTATAATGTTATATTAATGTTCCGATTTGTAGCTAGATGAGGGCAATTTTGGGAGGGACTTCGAAATTTTGAACGGTGACGAGATGACACCTGAGCAGTCACTTCACTCTTCAAATTTCTAGGCCATACCAACAACACACGCGCTTGTGTTCATAACACATAAACAAATTATATTTGATCCCACATTATAAACGTGTAATTATAAGAGAGTGTCGAAAGCAAGAACTCACTCCATTTGTACAAAATTTGAATAGAAACCTACAAATTGTGTGTAAAGATCAAATACCAAATTTCATCCCTCTCGGTGTAACCGTTTTTGAGTTATCGTGTTCACAGACAGACATGATACCAAAATTGTGTTTTTCGGACTCGGGGAGGTCTAAAACGTGGAGATTCGTGAACATCTCGAGTTCGAATTTTTTTTGACGATTGCAAGATTTTCTCCTTATATACTTCGTAAACGAAACAGTAAAAAAGTTGGCTTGCAAGTAACGAATGGAATAAGGATATTAATTTTAATTTTTTATAAATGCTTTTACTGAAAACAGTTCGTAATTTTCTTTAATAATTTTGAATTTAATTATATAATTGAAATATGTTTCTTAACTGTTTCTGCTTATTTCATTATTGATAATATTTAATGATATCAATTCAGATATGTGTCACGTTGTTAGCGAATCCTATGAAAATAATATTATCAACTTAGGGTTGTACTTTCAAGGAATTCAATTGAATGAAAAGACAGCATTAAAATGATTTGGAATTTGATTTGCTTGTAAGTCGTAAATTATTTTTTTTTGTCAGAGTTAAATATTGTTGCATATTTAAGTCCTTTTTTTTTACTCTCATTTATATTACAAGATTTTGAGAAGTATGCAGAACAGAAATACGTTTTAGATGGAAAAAAATGAAACAATAATATTTTGGATTTTAGACAGTCATGGTTCTAACTTATCAGAGATTATTCACGTCTCTCCTTCCTGGCCTATCATCTATACACCATATTTAATTCCATAGGTTTAGTTTAGTTTAGTTATATTAACGTCCCGTTTTGAAGCAACACGAGGGCTATTTTGGGACGGACCTCGTAATTTTGAACCACGGTCAGATGACGAGGACGACACCTGAGCTGGCACCCCCTCTCTAAACTTCCACGCCACACCAACGGGAGGACGTTTGGCCACTACGCATAATTTAGCGTGCAACAGGCCCCATACACGACGGATCTTCAGTGGAATTGGGTTTCTTTATATATATTATGTATGCTAATCCAGAATGTGTGTGAATACGACACTCTTCTATTCCTTATAGGTTTTACTGACAATGTATGAAACGCCGGCATTCTATAGAATGCCGGGCATTTTTAGGCAGAGAATGAAATATGATAATTATTATATACTTTCCATAGGCACTGTATATAATACCTAGCCATTAGAATGACAAATGCTATTTAGGCAAAGTATGAAAAAGATTATAAGGCTCTATTATTTACAAGACGTGCATTCCTCAAAAATGCAAATGTTATTTTGAAAAAATAAAAGTGTCATAAATCTTTTATTCAAAATACGTAAAGTAAATTGAAAGTTACATATATTGAAGTTTTTGTCTTTTTTAGTAAAGAAAACAAAATAAAATGTGAACCTACATGTTACATCAAGGAAGGAAATAATTTTATTTTGATTTGCACTTAATTTTATTTCTTATAAAATCGAATGGACGATTTCTTTCATACTTTGCCGCTTTGTCATTTGGGTTTCAATAGAATGCCTAGGAAGCGTGCGTGCCTTCCAGTTTTCTGCATTCTATATTCCGGCAACATGTGGATTGATTTGAACTACCAATTTCCTTTAAAGTATTTTCTGTAAAGCATGGTTCTTTCAAGGTATAATTGCATTGCGACTCTTTTTATGTTAGTAAATAATATACGTATAAAAAAATTAAATTTAATTTAACTACGATAAAAAAATCTTCACATGGTGTCATGAAACTTCAATTCAGCAACAAAATCTCATTAGAAACTTGATATTTTGTTCTTTTTTGTTAAGTATATATTTTAATTTTATTGTTCATACAAATTAAGCATATAAAATATTTGAAGTCCAAGCATAATGCCTGACGAAAAAAAAATGATAATTTATATGTAAGAATGTTTTAAATCACTTATTTTTACTTTAATAATTATATCTTATGATTATAATACGGCTATTGTAAAATAAAAATAGATAATTGAATTGCAGTGTATTTTGATAACTTAAAAAAAGGAAAATTAAATAAATTTTAGCAAAAAAACAAAAAAAATTTAGACTCAATTTTTTAAATGCATATTTCACAGTTCGAGTTGCAGACTTCCGGTCTCAAAAATTTTATTTTGATAAATATAATTCTAAAAATGGTTTTTTACGAAAAAAAGTAGCTGCACCTGCCGTAAAGCATCCTACTATCATTTTGTTTGCGATAAGGAAACACGCTTAATGTTTTGTAACAGGAGCTTATTCACCCACCCCTCTTTGCTTATTCACGCGTAAACGAAATTACCCATATACGATTACAACTACATAGTAATACGAATGCGCTCTGATGATATCGTCAACGTTATGTACAGAGAAAATTTTCCAAGATTCAGTCAGAGCGCATGCGTACAACATTTTCTCAACGCTGAGAAGGCAATGCAGGGTAAGAAGATACAAAGGCAAATCGCTTTCGCCGAGTTGCGATCAGCGACATCTAGTGTTGGAAGTCAACGTAAAAAACTTTTAGACGACCACGTTAAGTTACGTGGCGCAGAGACCTTCGATATATAATGAAAAATGTACTGCGCATGCGCAAAGATATGGCTAAAATATGGGGGTGCTTCGATGATCCCATGGGCCATTCATATAGCCAATAACCAAGTCTGTAACGTTAATACTTTTCGAGATATAATGAAAGCGTACTGCGCGTGCGTCATGCAGAATATGAAATGGCAGACAAACAAGAAAGCGAGTTAATATCGCATTGTCATCTAGTTCTGAGCTATGTTTAAAGTTTCAAGTCTCCAGCTCATCGGGAAGTTAGTTTAAAATTCATTGCAAAATTTGTACCAAACAGATAGACAAGAAAGCGAGTTAATAAAAACGTGGTAATAACCTCCATTAAATACTGCTCAAACCTCTCTGATATCTCTATGGAGTCTTCTCATCTTCAATATAAACTTTTTATTACCTCCTTTGGCTACAGTTTTAGAAGGTCTTTTACAAGGTTCTAACTCCATCCAACTTAGTTTTGAGAAAAACGAGTTTAATGTTTTTGACGATTATAACTTTTTTATTTATGATCTAATTTAATAATCTTTTAATAATTGCATTAAAAAGCTTTAGTTAAGAGGTTCCAAATTTATTTGAAAAAAATCATATTTTAATCCTTTGTTTTGGAACACAGCAAAATGCAGTTAGAACTTTGTTCAAAACAGGAATAGCTTTCGGGAAACAGGCGTAGTTGTAACTGCACATAGAAGTTTGTCAAAGTAACATTTTTATTATATTAATTACAATGGTGTAATACAAATTTCTAACTCAATTCAAAATTTAATGGAAAAATAAAATATTGTATCATTATAAATGGAATGGCACCATTAGTAGGTTTATTAAAAATGTAATGCAGCATTATAATATTCCCTATCATGTATAGTTATAAAGGCAAATGCTGTTTTTATATTTTCCTTTTTTTGATAACTTTTTTTAAACCTTTTGAAACTTGTGATGTCGATTATTTTAATTATTGTTTATTTTTGGCAAATTAATTCCTTTATTTTTGTTAAGACATTTAAATTTTAATTCCCTGTTTTAATTCATTGTCTAAATTACACGAAATGTTTTTTTTCTTGTGCACTTTTTGAACTCTGGACCTCTTTTAACTTTATACAACCCCCTTGTAGAATACGACCTTTTTCTTTCCACTTTTACCTTGTATACTCCCCCCCCCTTTCTGGAGAAACGCACGTGCAAGTTTGAATCGCCCGTTATTGCTTACTTTACTCTTTTGGACCCCGTTGAGTTTGAAATTGAAAATTGTTTCTGTGGTCTTCCGCTCTTTTGTCGAAAAACGATTTGAACCTTCTTTTACTACGCGGCCAATTTCCTGTTTCAGCCATTTATGACTTTGTGACAATAAGCATGCAACGGACCTCCCAAAATTTTACTATCCAGACGCGATAGATTGTCTGTCCTACACAAAGACCCTCGTTTCGAACCCCCCTCTAAATTGATTAATTATCCTTTGGGGGTGTTAGGGCAATACCAACCCTTTTTTCTGAGAAACCTCGGTCTCCAATCAGAAGAGTCTAAGCTTTCCAATTGGTTAACTACAGGTCTTTGGGTGTACACAAGGGGTTGCTGGACGGTGTGGCGAGTTTCTGAGGACAATTTGGCGTCTTGGCGCAAATTAAGTTAATTTTCAGTCTCTGCCTTGCTGATTGAAAGTGCTTGGTACGTTGGCACAGAAATTAGAGCGATAAAGGATTGGCTTGGCACTGTACTTTTTTTGTATAAGAAAGTAGGAGACTGATCGAAAAACGGTGATTCGGAGACGGAGTGGAGTTCAAGTCAGAACAAGCGAGGAAGATGACATTTTTTGATTTATCTTTTTCTTTTGATCGGGCGCAGAGAGATCTGGCAATCAATCTCCCCCAGAAGAGGGATATCGGTTCGTCAGCGTCGGTGAGCAGCCATTAGCGGACTCGCGGAAAGGGAGAAGGTGATGCAACAATGCAAACCAGTGCCTTGAAATGACACTTCTCAAGAACGGCCACTGCATCGGCCCTTTCCTGGGAGCGATATAGAAATGTCCATCTGGACAATCAGTGCATGTTGGCGCACTGAATAGCCCAGCAAGATTCCGGGCTGATGTTATCCGGTCACCCGTCCGTTCCAGAAGCTATGGTCGCTGTGTGATTGACCTGGAGCCTAGCAACTGAAGAGCCAGAAGATGTCACCGGGCATACCCAGTTGATCCGCCTGCCGAAAGGAGCTGTCAGCAACAAGTCCAAGTGTCCCGAATATGTGTGGTGTAATTATCAGCTGAATAGGGAGTACATTTTCCCTTACAAGGTCCCATGAAAAGGCTCGAAAATTTGTGAAAGAGACTCGCCTCGCCTTCCAGCTCTTGTGTGCGCCTCTGAATCCAGACACCCAGCCCAGATTGCCCTCATCAATGCTGTCAGTTAAGTTTTTTTTATTTCTTTTTTTGAATTGAATATTCTGTATTGAACTTCGAATAACACCTAGCAGCAAAATATAATATTCAGTTTTTATCATTTTTTTATATTGTTGCAAATAGGTCATTTAAGAAAGTATTGATAGAAGTAGGGATTCAATTGTGGATTCTTGAAAATCATATGGTATGAACAAAGTTACTATGCATTGGAAGTTGTACTCATTTATTATATTTTGAGAAAGACAATTGTAAGAAATGCAGGAATGTACAGTCGGCAGAAAAAATATATGAGCACCGTGACCCCTTCAAAAATTTGTCAGAAATGAAAAACGACTTTTTTTCAGGTGGATGCACAAAGAATTCAAGTCCCTATGAAATAAAAACAAACTCATTTATCACCTTAAAAATACATTTATTTACAAAAAAATCAGTAATACAATCACATAAAAAATATACATTTATTTACAAATAAAATATTTACAACAACTAGGGGCGGACACGCAGGTCCAATGGATACGTCACTGAAAATACGTGTTGTTTCCTGGGACCTGCAGTGCAATGCGTCCTCAAGTCCAACGGTGAGTCATCTTGCACTTCACCCCCAACAACGGGCAATTCAAGTGGAATTGCAATTGTTTCTGAAAAATAATTGTCCGGTGGAGGGGGTACACCAGAAGGCAGAACGACGTTTCTTTGCACGCATGGAATAGGTTCAAGTGCACATGCAAACTCCTCCAAGAGTTTATTAATATCCTCTTGGGGTGGCTCACTGTACAAGACTTCATTCCACGCATTTTCGGGAAAAATGGGATTTTCCAAAAAGTAAATTTTATCCGTGGCGTTGAGTATGATTTCAGTCGTCGGCAAAGGTTCTTCGGGCACAAATTGTTCATGTACAGTCTTTTGCCTCTTAGCCGGCGCCTGCCCAACTCTGTCCTCAGGACGTATCATCTTGGGTCCTTTCGGGCTCGGAGGGGGCAGGTCGTACTCGTCCAGTTTAAAAGACGAGTGCGTCCTGAAATCGGTCAATTCCCTCACACTTTCAAAGTCCATCACGTCCACGGCAAACATGGTCTTTTGCACCGTCAGGATCAAATAATTGATCCCGGGAGGAACGACGTAGGTGGAACGTGGTCTCAATACGTATCGGTCGTACAAATATTCGTCCCGTTCCACCAGGCTGCGGCGCATCTTGCAGGGCTTTGGCGTGTAAACGTCTTTCATGGCCTCCAGAGCCCTCTGCTCGTTAAAATGGAACACGAGCATGGGTGCGGCAGACGTTTGAAAGACGTGTCCCACTCCTGGAGGCACAGTCCAAAAACCAAAGGTAAAGTACTGCTTGACGACAAACAAATTGTCCATCTTGAAGCTTATCCTTTGGTCCGAGTTCTTTTTAGTCTGCGTCGGGTTTGATCTCAGCTTCTTGCAAACCTTTCTGAAATTGACCCGGTTGGCCTCAAAGAATGGAACTTTTGCAGACTCCAGCACGCACCTCTTAAAGTTGTCCCGGTACAGAGAATTTTTACTCCAGTTTTGCGCCGGGTGATGAAAAATTCTGCTCGTAGCCAAATCCAGGTAAGGTATGAAGGCCTGCACTCGGCCCTGATCCATCAAGCTTTCAAACGCATCCCACTTGCCGTTTTGCTGCGGCACGGCCACCAGGCATTGAGAAGTTTCGGTAGGAAAGGCATCCATGGTAGTTGAAGCACTGAGCGGTAATGTGGTCTCAGCAACGAGTGAAGAGCGTGTGGCGAGTGCGTCCTTTTATACTCTGCTACCCGGAAGTAAAAGCGGGGAAACAAACCGGTTTGAACTGGCTACGTTCCAAGTCGTTTTCCAAGATTGGGCAATAGGTTTTTAACGTTCAAGGTTGGGAATATGTATCTTAAAAACTGCTGAAGCAAATCGGTTTAAACTGGTTACGTTCCAAGTCGGTTTCAAGATTGGGCAATAGGTTTTTAACGTTCAAGATTGGGAAAAAACTAACGACAAGGTTCGGAATATGTTTCTTAAAAAAAATGACGTAAAAACAAGACACTGCTGTAAGAGCAATTGAAATACTGTTACAGTCTGTAAGAAGATAAAGCAGAGGAATAACTAAAAAAAAAAAAAAAAAAAAAAAAAAAAAAAAAAAA
>BGPR01003383.1:35734-51150 GCA_013235015.1 Araneus ventricosus | reverse complement strand
TTTTCGAACTCATACAAATGAAAAGCCCTTTTCTTGTGATGTATGCCTTAAAGATTTTTCTGATAAATGTACATTAAATGAGCATTTTCGAGCTCATACAAATGAAAAGCTCTTTTCTTGTGATGTATGCAATAAAGATTTTTCTCATAAGAGTAATTTAAATAGACATCTTCAAACTCATACAAATGAAAAGCCCTTTTCTTGTGATGTATGCAATAATGTTTTTTCTCAGAAGAGTCACTTAAAAGAACATTTTCGAACTCATACAAATGAAAAGCCCTTTTCTTGTTGTGTATGCAATAAGAATTTTTCTAAGAAGAGTAATTTGAATGAGCATTTTCGAACTCATACAAATGAAAAGCCCTTTTCTTGTGATGTATGCCATAAAGGTTTTTCTCGTAAAAGTGATTTCAATAGGCATTTTCGAACTCATACAAAATGAGAAACCCTTTTCTTGTGATGTATGTGGTAAAAATAATGCATTTATTATAGAGACTGGCATACTGTCAATGAATCCTATTCTGCTGATTGTGCGTAGTAAAGAATTTTCTCATAAAATTGGTTTAAAAGGACATTATCGAACTCCTGCAAATGAAAAATAAGATTCTCTTGATGTAGAAACATATTTTCTCTTAAGGGCAATTTAAATATTCATCATTGTATTCATATAAATGTAAAACTATTTGGTTTATATTTGTGTTAAAAATATATATTTGGAAAGTAATTTGGCTGTGTATTATCTTGAATAATCCTATTCTTATGGCGTGTGTATTAAAGAATTTTCTCAATCGTTTTTGTTTTTTTTTTAAATTAATATTTCCCTTCTCACACAAATGAAATGATTTCATCCAGGTGTGTGTGTTGAAAAGAATTTTCTCATGAATGTCATGTTTTTTTATATTATTTTTCTTTTGAAGTTTGTAGTTGTGGATTTTCTCAGAAAGTTCATTCAAATGCACATTGCCCAAATCTTGCAATTGAAATGTCCATTTTTGTGTTGTATTCTCCCAACATGCGTGTAAGCTCTTTAAAAAATCCTTTGTGGACGACCGCACGGAAAACGTGCGGTTCGATCTGATGTGGCTGCTCAGGGCTGGCCCTTTTTTTCGAACGGGTTTCACAGTAGGAACATTGACAAAGCCGATAGACAGAGTTAACCATGCGAGTCATCCTCGAGTAGGCAAGGCTTGAGGGTTCATGTAACAGATAAAATTGGACAAGTTAACTACCTCATAGCGCATGTGTGGAGCAGAGGCGGCCCGAGTTAATTTTACCAACCGTGCAAAACAACAATTTGGCGCCCCCCAACCAATGTAATTTTTAAATTCTGTATTGTCTGTATTTTAAATTTCCAACAAAATTTTACTTAGAAATATGCATTTTTACCTATAAATCTGTCTTAATAATGTTATGGGCAGAAGTTTTTAATTCAGATATATTCAAGAAAATAAAGAAGTCTTACAGAAACTAAAATAATGTATTGAAAAAATTTATTTTAAAAATATCTGTTTTTTTACACAATATTATAAATTCTCTTCACATGATCCCTTTTCTTATCTTTTTATCTGTAAAATCTTACATAATATTATCAATATCAATGTTCTGCAGAAGATCCCGTTCAGTTGATACCATTGTCAAACCAACTAGTCGCTCCTGTGACATTCTAGATCGCAGATATGTTTTAATCAGACTCAGCTACAAAAAACTACTCTCGACAGTAGCAACAATTACTGGTAGCATCAGAAAAATTAACTGCATTAGTTTTATAATATACACATAATTCTTTAGTGCGTTTCTACTATTTTTTAATAAGATACGACCTTTTTGCGTAGGAATAATGTCGGGAAGGTCACAAGCATTACTAAGTAGGAAAAATCTGAAAATTAAAAAATATTGAGATACGCCTTTTATGCTTAGGAGGGCAGTATAGGCAATGTAAGTTTATGGGGCCCCCACCCCACCTTCCAAAACCAGATAACTTTATTGATTGAAATTTAATATCTAAAGCAGTTTTTGAGCAACAAACAATATGACAAACTGAAATTTTAAATAAAATGGTTAAAAAATTACAAAACTTTTTAACACAATTTAAATATTCTAATACAAAGTATCGCAGGACTGTTGACATGTGACCCATTGTTCTGCTAATAAATTCGAAAACATTAAAAATATTCCAAGAATAATGTTCTGAATTTGAACTACACTGGATATTAAGTTCAGTAAGTTCTAGAGCACACTTCTTGTAAATCAAATGAAGCCCTGAAAATAATTTTTGAAAAATATTAATATCGGGGCCTTCCCCAAAGTTGCACGACCCATAGGCAGTTGCCTATTTTAATCTGGCCCTGACCTTGTACCTTGTTTATCGATGTGAAACCTTGATTTATTACTTTTTTTAGCCGTGTTATAATTTTTTTAAAAAAATCACAAATTTATCAAGGGGAAAAAAATAAAATTTCTTTGAAAATAGTTTTTAATTTTACAAGCTTTCCTCTAATTTTTAACATTTTCTGATGATTAGGGAAAATGTATGGGAACTTTATACGTACAAATTTGATTTTTCAAAAAACCATTTGAATATTATTATTTCAAGAGTAATGCTTATGTTAAAATCCAACAAACCTTATCACTTTCAGTACTGTTGTCTGTGTTTTCCGATTGCAAACTAGTTTTGGTGTCTTCTTTATTGCTAGATTCTTCGCTGTCATTTAAGACATTCAAATGTCCTACTGCTTCTGGTTCAAGTAATTGTAACTTTGCATGCTCTCCCATTTGGTTGATGTAAACGGCTTAACTTGTTAAATTGTGCTTATATAACTTACCAAAATCATATGAGTTAAGTTCTTTGGAATAATCATACAGAAGGTGCACAAAATGGTTCCAACAAAACCAACACAACTTTTGATATATCTTGACCCATTGCACATTTTAAAGCTTTCTGCTCAGTAATATATAAATATAATTTAAAAAAATAACTAAAAATTTATATATGGGATTTTAATATATTGAATTTTTGTAAAATTTACAATACTAGTATTTTCAATATCGAAAAAATAGATATTTAATTCTGAAAATTTTAAAATAACATACCAGAATGATAATAACAAAATTACCTGTGTGTTGAATTCACATGAACTTCTTGGTTCGAACAATAAGTAATATTGTAGTTCTCAAATAAAATTCAACAGTTGTTGACAGACCTTCTCTGGATTCAATATTTTGTATTTTGATGAATTTTTTTTTCAAATAGACGCCTCCTTTTCGTTTTCTGCTGCTATCCATGCCTTTGTTTTCCTATAAAACATATCTGATTTTTTATTTTTTTCATTTTAGCGAAATATCACTTATAGGTATAACATTATCGAAATTGAAATTTGTTGTGTTTAGAATAAAAATAAAGCATGAAATTCACCGGTGTTTCTTTCAACATAGTGTGCCAAAACGTTTCATCAAAGTAAGAATCCGATGAAAAATGGTGCAGATCAGGGGAAAAGTTACATTTTCTACCGGTTTAGTATTATTTCGACCCACTATCCCATAAAACTGAAATACAATAATCGGTTAGGGGGAACGAGCCTCTCGGACCAAAGGAAAAACCACGAAATGCGGAAGGGGGAGTGTGGGTAGCAGTCATTCTAGGGAAATTAGGGCAGAAAGACCTCGTTTTGAAAGTGGGGTGAGGAGGGGGGCACAGTTTACCGGACCGCACCTATGGTTAATCCTATCCCCTAGGATAGGGTTGCCTGAGGGTGCAGTCTGCTCAGTCCGACCTTTGAATGACCCACCATATTTTATGGCCTATTGTTCGTGTAAGTGATTTTAAGGCCCCTCCAAGGGCTTAAGCCGAACACCTGTACGAAAAACTGTAGAGGGGCGTCAAAATGAAAGGAAAATTTTTTGCCGTTTTCGCCAGAGCTCTTATGTCAATTAAACCATTTTTTTTCCTTCCCCGCCACCCGGAATTTGGCGCCACGGTCAGTTGGCCGGACCTCTGGCGTGGAGACTGAGGGTGTGTATATACATTTGTGAAAAGTGAAGAAAGATCACCTCTGAAGCAGGTATGACTGATATTTTACAAAAAATTTCATAAGAAGTATAACGGCGCTATTCACCAAACAGCGTGTTGGCACTGGAGTCGAGTAACCCAAGATCGAGCGTTGATTCTTGATACCGTGAAATTCTTATTCCCCAACACGAGTTACTCGACCCCATTCTATGACGCAGGGTGCCAGCTATTTCTGTCCTGTCATTTTCAAGGTAGATTTACATTGGTCTAAATATGTCACATGATTATCAGCTGATTTTAGCGCCTTCTATATGGTGTGTATCGTTTTTACTGTTGTCATGTAACTTAAATATTTTTGTTGCCTGAATTTAAGATTCTCTAAATGAAATTTTTATAAAGATACTATTCTTATCCATATGTTTTCAACACATATGGATAAGATTCGATTTTAAAATGTTAGTATAATTGTATTGAAATGTAGATTTATAGTGACAATCCCATATAAATACTTGTAAATTTCTGTGTCTTGATACATTTTTAAGCAAGTACTTTTAAATTTTCATAGTATGCTGCAATAAAAAAAAAGATTTTTTTTTTATATTGGTATTTAGATGTACATTAGTTAATATCTGTATTGTAAATAGTTTCCAAATAAATTCAGCTTTAACTAAAGCCTATGTGACAATATTTCTTAAACAATTTGCAAAACTATTTCATTAACTGAAAGGTTATTTCAGTCTTTGATATGCAAGCAACAAATATATAGAATGAAAACATTGGAATAAGAAACTGCAAACTGTTCATGTGTAAACAAAAATCAGACTAAACATTTCTGAAAAATGGAAGAATTTTTATGAAAACCAATACCTAATAAAACAAAACAAATAATCATACAATCCATTTATTATTAATAAAATGCTATTGAATTTTATTGCACTAGAGATATTTTTTGTAAGAAGTTCCTTTTCTCTTTAGTTTTAAAAATTCACACAAGTATTTTATTACATTTACATGTTTAAAACTTGTTACTTGTTGTAAACATTGAATTTAGCAAATTTTGATTTTCAACTGAATGAGTTAATGGCTAGTAACTGTGTTTAGAACATAAACATAACAGCCTTGACAAATCTAAATGAATTAATGGCTAGTAACTGTTCAGAATATAAACATAATAGTCTTGGCAAATCCAAATAAGAGTAATGTAATAAATTATTTATATTATTTGTAAGTATTTTAGAATTAATATCATCTTTACATGAAATGTATGCTTAATTGATGAATTTCGGATATTTTAAACTGTCCAAATAATCAGATATATAGTAATTGTTTCAAACATTTCGATCATAATTAAAATGCAGATTTGCTTTTCTCAATCTCTTAATTATTTGAAAACGAAATGAGGTATTTATTTTTTAATAAGTTGGCATTATAATTTTACTTGACCTGCATAATATCTGCTGTGCAAACGCAGCATGCTTAAAGTTTATGTTCATTCTCAAGAATAATTTAATGTTCTTTACTACTTATTTTATTATTACAATTCGTTGTTAGAGGCCTACATTTAAAATATGAGGGGATAGAAACTTATAGAATGAAATGTTGCTACAAATAAAATGACTTTTATGTAAATAAATTATTTTGACTTATCAAAAAATTACATCAATAATTTAAAACTATTTCAAGGTTTCTTTTCCTGCCAGTTTTCCAACAACATTCTCTTTATTTCCTTTCAAGTAAAAACATCTAATTTCATATAGATTTGTATAAATAAAGAAGTCATCTTTTAAATTTTTTCATACAAATATGTGAATTTATTTTTTGATTTCCAATTAAAATTCACGATTAAACATCACAAATAAGAATATTACATTCCAAGGGACAATGTTTTTTTATGGCCTTATTGCGTAGAATAACAATGAAACTTTATATTATTTTGCGCCCACTTCCATCTGAATATTTGATTCAAAATGCAAAAATAATGTTTATAATTCAGTTATTTTGACAAGTTTACTAAAACAAGTTCGTAAAAAAAAAGGCTTCTACCAGTCATCAACACAATTTACAATATAATTTTTACTTAATTTATAATTCTGGATAAGATTTAAGAGTCCTATTGCCTATCAAATTGTTTTTCAATAACTGGTTGATGGTTCACATGTATGCAGCATTGGTGAATGAAATATATAAAATATCATTATTAACTGCATAGATTAAAAGAATTTTTAAATCTTTAATGATATAAAAATAAATCTCAAAGCAAATTAATATGAATTGGTTTGTCTGTATCATTCAACTTCACGGACATACATGAAATTTATGCTTAATTGATGAATTTCAAATATTTGAAACTGTCCAAAAAATCAGATAGATGGTAATTATTTTAACCATTTCTATCATAATTAAAATGCAGATTTGCTTTTTTCATTCTCTTTAGTATTTGAAAACAAAATGAGATTTTTATTTTTTGATAAGTTGGCGTTAAAATTCTACTCTGAATAATATCTCCTGTGTTTCATAGCATAATAAAACAATAATGTTTATGTTCATTAACAAGAGTAATTTCATGTTCTTTACTATTACAATTTGTTACTTTATGAGTTCATAAGTTATAACATTTGTTAAAATAAAATGAAAAAAAAAATTCATGGGTTTCCCCAAAAAGTTTTTAAGAATATTTTTATTAAGATTGTTTTGTGTACTTTAACAAGCAGCTCAATTAGGGGCCTACATTTAAAATATGAAGGGAAGGAAACTCAGAATGAAATGTTGATGGAAAGTAAAATAACTTTTATGCTAATAAGTTATTTTGATTTATCAAAAAATGATATCAATAATTTAAAACTATTTCAAGGTTTCTTTTCCTGCCAGTTTTCCAACAACATTCTCTTTATTTTCTTTCAAGAAAAACATCTAATTTCATATAGACATTTATATTTTATTATATATACTTCACATATTTAGAAACAGCAAAGCTATGCAATTTTTTCCCCACAGAAATAACTCTTATAAATTCTAACTAAATCCCATAAAGAACAATATAAGATACCTCTGCAGTATATTTATTAAAAAATATAAATGTAGAAAAACCACAAAATAACTTGATTACAAAGACAATATTCTTGATTCATAAGTAAGTATATTAAATTAAGTACCGTCGTGTGCATACAAAAGTACTAAAAACTAATTATCAATAAAGAATACACATGGTATTTTGACAAATTCATAAAAAGCAAGCCTTTTACAAAATATAAAATTTGTTTCCATAACACAAAAGACATAATTAAATACAGTTAATCAAGATGTAAAAAATATGAGTTATTTTAAATTTCGCTGGTCATTAAGAGATTTGCATTTTTTGGAATAAAATTCATATATCTCATAAAACAAGAAAATATTACAATTCAGCAAATTTAATAAGTAAGAAACGGCTAGTTATAAGCAATAGAGTGCATAATATGAGAGAATGCATAGAGTTAAACTTGTTTATACTGCTGTGGATTTTTACAATGGTTCAATAATACAATTTTAAATTAGACTTTAAGAGTTCTGCAGCATATCAAATTTTTTTTTCTACAAGTATTTAATGATTAACATACATCAAAATAGCTTCTTAATACGCAGAATGTAAAAACGAAAATACAGCATTGAGGAATAAAGTGTATAAATTTATCAGTATAAGCTGCATATATTTACAGAAATTTAAAATCTTTAATACTTTAAAAATTCATGTTAAAGCACACTTAATTTCTCTGTAAAATGCAACTATGTATATACCAAAGGATGCATTCAAACCATGTTCTTAAAGAAATTTCCAACTTCACACATTTATAAATAAAAATATGAAGCACATTATTTTTCCCACTAAAAATAACTACTATATATTCTAACAAAATCCAATAATAAACTATTTAATGAATTATTCTATAGTATATTTAATAAATGAGGATCAGTAATATTAACTTGGAAACACACCACAGAACAAAGCTTTATTAAATACAAAGACAATTTTCTGGATGCCTTACAGAGTAATGAATACTGTCTCTATATGCATATCAAAAGTGTTATAAGCGTATTATCAAAGAAGGAATATACCTTGTATTTTCATTTGAAAAAAATTCTTTTGCAAAATATAATATTCTTTTCCATTGTATAAAACATAAATAAGCATAGGGTCTATCATTGTAAAAAAATATGGATATTTTGAACTTATCTGACCAATAACAGATCTGCTTCTTTTAAAATAAAAATCAATATAAGACATAAAACAAAACTGTGCAACACAGCAAATTAAATACATAAGAAAGAGGTCTCGATTTGTGATACAGAGTGGCTAAATAGGATTACACAAGATTGTGTAGGTTGAAATACTTATATACTCCTGTGTATTTTTATAATTATTCAACAATAAATTTTGTATTGGATTTTAAGATAGCTACTACATATTGAAATGTTTTCATAACTATTTAATAGTTCAGATATATCAAAATAATTTATTAATACTCAGAATTCAAAAATTATAATGCAGCAATAATGAACGTAGGGGATAAAATTTCAATATAAGCTGTATAGCTTGATAAAGAAATCTAAAGTCTTAAATACTGCAAAAAGCTAATTCCTTAAACACAGTAATATGAACTAATTTCTCTGGAAAACTCAATTTTATAGAAATAAATGCATTAACTTATGAAACTGTTAATTATACAAGCAAATATAAATATTTTCCTTCTGGAAAATTTAAGCTTTAAATGAATTCTAAGCACATTTCTTTTTCAAGTGCTATATAATCTAAATCTCACAATGCAAAACATGAATGACTCTATAGCTAATGTAATAAATAAATAAAATTTCTTTCTCATCAAATGAGATATATAAACACAGCTTGCAAAATAAATAAAATTGTGCATTTAAATTTATCAGAACAATAAGAGATTTATATTCTTAGTCGTAAAAATCATATAGGATATGAAACATCAAAAGCAGGCACAATAAATTTAATAAACAAGGATTGATATTATACACTTACTGCAGAAAAAAACTTCATGAAATATAAAATCAATTTTCTGAATGCGTCACCAGGCACAGTGAAAAAATACATTTTATTTATGGTAAATAAGTGTAATTAAATCTACCTGAACAATAAATAGCTTGCATTCATTGGAGTACCCAGCAAATAACCTAAAACTGATTGTACATCTTTCTTTAACAATCAGTTCATTACTTATGAAATAATTATGTGTAAGAAATGATCGTTGCTAATATTTTTACACTGAAAGTATAAAAATTAGCTTGTATTGTTTAAACCGACAAATATTAGGTAATCCTCTCGAAAGCGAGATTTTCTCCCCCAGGATGAAAATATTAAATATATTTCAAAGCATACTCATTGAAAAGGGAGAGCAAAAAAATAGTAGCGAAAATAAGTTTTATCCACTTTACATAAAAAAAAATACACTATCCCAGATAGCAAGGAAGGTTGAGGAAAGGTTGCCATTTCACTTTCCACAGGCTTTCCGCGGAAGCATTTCCGCACCAACCGTTTCGGAAACCCTTGCCGCAAGGTTTACATAGGAAAGCTTTTTATGAATTACCTCACCGACAAGGTTTGAACGACAAGTCCGCGAAAGCATTTCCGAGGAAACCGGTCCGGAAACCATCCCGCAAGATTGACGTAGGAAAGCTTTTCATGAACCACCTGTCCGACAAGGTTTGAAAGGCAAGACGCTTGATGACGTAGACTACACGCATGCGTCCTCTGTGACTCCAGCATACTCGTCTATCGACTGCGACTCCATTTGTTTACACGTGCGTTTGGAGGTAAGAGATTTTTATAAAACTTAAACAAAAAAAATCAGTAGATATTTATTTTCAATTTCCTCTTTATTTTGCTTAAGTAATGTGATTGTTATCCCTATAATAATATACAATATTTACGAAAGTAATTGCTCTTTAAATTTACGTGTTTCTTTTATACTTTAGACAAAACAAGTCGATAATTCGTTCTATGTTTGCGATTATGTTATTTCGAAATGGCTCCTTAGAGATGATATACTGCCATATCGTTCCTACTGGTTTTAGTTCGATACATGTTATGCATTATCCCAATATTTTTTTAAAATTTTATTTTGTATTTTTCGTATGAACTAAACTGTTCTAAAATCATATGGGAATTTCACAGTGAAAGTACTGTTTGAAGCATATTAAATCATACTGATACTATTCTTTAGCAAATTACATTGGCTTTCTGCTAGTTTTTGAAGAATATTTTAGATTTAGAGTTATGAATTTTGAAATAAATTAACCCCATTTGCACCAGTTTTGGCCACCTCTATGCACCAGTTTTGGCCACCTCTATGCACCAGTTTTGGGCACACTAATATTATATTTTTAACAGACATTTTAATGAGTTTTAAGTAAAAATAAATCATTTTTATGCAATATGTATTTTAGTACATTATTTTCTGTTATTTTAAATGTGATTTTTTTGATGAATTTATAAAGATATGTAATAAAATTTTCCTAAGATGATTTTAGCTGCAGATTTCAGTTTTTAAACAAAGAAACAGGAATGCAGAAAACAATAATTTAATTTGGTTAATAAAATACAAACTATATATACTCACAATTTTTTTATCAAATATGAAACAAAAAAAATGGGGAGAGGAATAAACTTACATTGCAAAAGTGCAGATTTTGTTAAAAATCTTACAAATCAAGAATTAGCATTATTATACTCAATCCACAAATTTGCATTTTTATAATATTTAATTGCAACATTAATCAAATTCATCAGAATCATTTTTAAAATTGGAGCAATCCATGCATATAAAAGAATATTCCTCATCACTCGATTCAGGTTCCTCAAGTTGAAATTTTCTAACATAAATGTGAGGTAAACATTCAAAATGGAGATGTTTCTGACATTCCATTTTGAATGGCCTTAACTGCATTACCAACTTTAGATGGTGAGTAGCAAATTTTTTGTATGGAAATGCTACCTGCCTTCTTATTTTTAATTGGAGTCATTACTATGTAAAATGAAAACAAACAAAATTAAATCAGTTACTTTTCATTTTAGAAACAAAACTAAATCAGATGCTTTTATTTTAGAAACAAAGCTAAATTAGTTGATTTTATTTCATCCAGATATTCTTAAATTTATGTAATGCCTAAAAACACAATAATGAAGTTATGTGACCAAAACTGGAACATGTAGTGTTCCACTTTTGGCCACCTGCATGGCCAAAACTGGTACATACATATAGTAAATTTAAAGTACCAGTTTTGGCCACCACCCATTTAATCTTAAAAAAAATTAATTTTGATATGAAATCAGAATAAAAAGGAAGCTTACCTCATAAACCCTAAGGGTAATCAGTATTAGATTAATCATTTAATTCTGAGAGCTTCATGATGAAAAACTGCAAATACTTGTTCCTTAACAAAAACCTTAACAGTTGTGAGTATACAATACATGATCTTGTATTTAATTTTTTTACAAGTAGCATGTTTAAGAAAAATGAACCAATCAGATTGAAAATAGTAAAATAAGGATTGTTTAAAGAGTATTGGCATGCTTCTTATTAATTAATTTGAAATTACTGGTTAATTATTGGAAAAACAGTTCCAATGTGGCCAAAACTGGAGCATCTACCCTATATCTGTATAGTCATATTACATTATTAATCTTGCTCTTTTTACTTGAAATCTAGAAGAGTTTTGTAATTTATCTAGCAATTAAACAGATTTTTCAAAACTGTTAAATAAGAAGAAATTAATATTTTGGTCAGTAAGTTTTGGTAATGCTATTTTTTACTTTTGCTTCCCTCGAAAAAGAATCCTGGTTACAGCCTTGAATCATATACTATATTCAGTATTACAGAATATTTGCTGATTTTTAAAAAAATGTGGATAAAAATAAGCTTTGTTGATATTTCAGTTGAAGTTTATTGTGTCGATCATATATTTAATAGCTTAAAATTTTTAAAAAAGCACTATAAAGAATCATTAACTTACTAATTTTGTTTCTTCAAGGGTAATTAAAATTAGTCATTAAAAATTAGTATTTTCATTATTTAAGGTTTAAGCCTCTTCTATCTAAGAGTATCTTACTGACCTTATTATATATTAAGAAAATAATGAAAGAATAAAATTATTCTAAACAGCAAATATAAATTAAACAAGATATTGAAATATTATTTAAAATAATTCAGTATACAAGTGAATATAAAGTATATATTCAAATGTACAAAGTTTTTTTGTCTTATATTTTTCTAACATACCTTTAATAAATGTTTAAAAAAAATTTAAAAATCAATACGAAAAATAAAAAATCCAAGAAAAACCATAAAGCTTAACATGAATAATAAAGGAGGGTGGACTAGATAATTTTTATCCCAATAATTTAATATTATACTGTTTATAAACTTTTAAGAAATATGGTCAATTTATAGGAAAGTATATTTTTGCTGCCTTAATTTATTTTTAAAGTTACATTTTTAAAGTTATGTTGAAATAGCATCTTTTAAAAAAGCATTTTATGATATGACACTTATATTTTATTTTCCATGAACTAGTTAATGATTTTTATTTAATATTATTTTTATTTTATTTCTGTAATGTTGCTGGTTTAAAATACATTATTTAAAATTAATATTTTCCTCCTGTAAAACAGCATTTAAACTTAACGATTGTTAGTTGATAATATTTGCTTGCATAATAGCCATCTTTTGTAGTTTTTTACACACGTTCTTTTAAATATTTCCCATTTTTCTGTTTCATGTGCATTTCCTCATTTTTCACTTTTCAGTAATCAAATGGCTGTTATTCATTACTCTGTTTAATATTTGGCAACCCTGATTTCTCTGTTTCAGTTAAATTTATGAAGGTCAATAGAATGGATCAACAGGTCAAAAGAAACTTCCATTTGAAAAAAACAGAGGCCTACAAATTAATCTTAGGTGAGTTTCTTTATTTTTGTTTCAATTTTTTATGTTGTCAGTTGTAATAATATTTTCAACCAATTTAAGAATTTCATTTGGTTTAATGACTTTAGTTTTTGAGAAAAATCAATCAGTATTAATATTTATTTCCTTTTTTATTCACTTAAAAATTTCCTCACTTTTTTTAAACTAGGTTTTTGTCAGGAATAAATTTAAAATTTTTGTTTTAAATTAACGGTTAGAGATCTTACATTACAAATTTAAATTGAACCTATTAATAATTTTAGTGTAATTAAATTTAAAATTGTGTGAAATGTAACAAACTACAGATCATGAATGTTATACCATGTTTGATTACCCAAAAGTATGGCTTTTATTTAACTGTGCATTTTTTGTTAAAAATATTAGTAAAATAACTGTGCATGGTTGTTTTCTTAACAAAAATTGGAAAATAACTGTTTCGAAAAGAACCGTTAAAGAACAATTCAAATTGTTTAAAAGGGAACAAGAGTAGATATTAAGTGTTCACAGAAAAGAACAAATTTTCCCATCTCTACTTTATGATGTGTAATACATGTCTTTTTTTTTTCTCTCGGAAATTTGCTTCCAAAATTTTAAGGATGTAAAACTTAACATTGTAAGTGAAGCAATGAGTCAAAATTTCGAAAGAGCTAGAGGTAAACATTAATAACACTATTTACAGTCAAACTTGGATAATTCGAAGTTGAAGGGACCAGAGAAAAGTTCGATATATCCAAAAATTCGAATTACAAACAGAAGAGATAAATAAAAAAATATTAACTCCACGATCAAAGATTTAACACATAAACTTTATCTAAGAATACTGCTACATTTTTAAAAATCAAATTGAACATTTTTTTTACTAGCTTAATTATTCATCACTTTTTTTTAAAAAAAAAGGCAGATATTTTTAATTGCTTCTGTGAATGCAATCTGAAAATGCAGACAGGTTTTGGATGATCAATCAATAGTGAATGGAATAGGGAGGGGAGAGGGTAACATTAGAGGGACGACAGAAAAATCCTCGGAAATCAAAGCATAGTGACATTCCAACCCTCGCTTTTCTTTTCCTTAGAAAGACCGTTAAAATAAATAATGCACCTTAACTGAGAAAAGTCTCAAGAACAATTTTTACCGTAATATTTTAAGGGCAATCGCACGAAAAATTCGAATTATCCATGATTTTTTAACATTATTTTAATACAAAATTCTAGGGACTGAGCAAAAATTTCGAATTATCCAGAATTGACTGTACTTCCATGAGATTCCACATTCCTTATATTTCTCACTCCCTTTACCCTTATGTGGTGATATGTGACATTTTTAATTATATCTTTTTGTGCTTAGATTTAAAAGATTGAAAATAAATTTGTTACTGAATAACCAGAAAATGGTAATATTTCCTGTTTAAAAAATATTACATTCTCTTGAAAAGTGAAATGATCAACAAAATATTTTGTGAGAGCATAATTCAAAATTACTAACTGCTTTGTTGTCTAAACTTCGATAGTTTTTAAAGGATTGGCAAATTCAGTTAAAAACCTTAATATTTTAGCCCTTATACCATATTTTTAAAACTATTCATTTCTTTTTTGCAGAAAGAAAAGATCAGAGACAAGAGCAAGGAAAAATTGGACTGAAATGTTACCTGAATTGTAAATGATGTAAAATAAATTAATATTAAATGTTTATTGTGTGGCTGTTTATTGTTAATTGGACTGAAATGTTGTCTCAATTGTAACTGATGTAAAATAAATTAATATTAAATGTTTTTTGTGTGACTATTTATTGTTCACTGTGCTTTGAAATTCTTTATAATTTGGTAAGTGTAAATAACATGCAGGCTGAATATATTATGGGATGACACAATAGCTGGTGATAAAGCTTTATATTTTGCTGTGTAAAAACTAGACTTGCATTTGATGAAAAACAATATGGGAGGAAAAATTGGAATGTAAGGGGTGGGCACATGAAGCCTGCAGAGAAGCATAATCAAAATTTAATTTATGATTTCTGCTCTTAAGGTGGTCGTCTAAAGCTTATAAATCACCAAAATCATATCAGTACCGCTAATATGTATTGTTGAAGTCTAAAATTTTGTCAAAATGGTCCGATATATCACTATAAGTAATGTGTGAAACTCCAAAATTCTCAAAATGTTCTTAATATTTTTAAAAAATCAAAAAACCCAAAATATTCATTTAATTTCGTTAATTTCTTTTAGTACGTAACGGTGAAGATAGATGGCGCCCAAAGTGCTGGTCAGATATGCTCTTGGACTCTTTCATAGTAATAAAAGCTAATTTTGTTCATTTTTGAAGAAAATAAATATGCATGAAGAGTTTTAATAATAGTTTCTCAACGGTTAAAGATTCTTTTTAATGAAAAAACGTCTAATTTTTTTGAAAACCGATATTTTGTCCTGTGTGTATAGTAATTCGGCAACCCTA
>BGPR01003383.1:18115-32803 GCA_013235015.1 Araneus ventricosus | reverse complement strand
TCAAATAGAATTTATTCTTATTTGTTTCCCAGTTTAATTCGTAATCTTGTTTTTAATTAAAATCGCAGCATAATGCATTGTTAATTAATTTCAATTACTTTATTAAAATAAATTAAGTTCATTGGTAAACTATATAATTTAAAAAATAATAATGAGTAAGTTAGAAGGAAGAAAGTCAGTCCACCAAATACTTGAATGCCATAATATTCAATTCCTTCAGAAATATTTACTATTTTTAACACTGTTCTTTGAAGAAACTTAGGATTTTTTACGGACAAGAGTTAAAGTTTTTAAACCTTAGAAGAAAAAGAATATGGAGGCCTTTCTAGGAGGGTGCCATTTTTTTTTTTTCTCTTGACCGAATCAGATCGGCAATAATTTAACCCATCTTTTGATGGCAATTTTCGTTTCTTTTTTTATTACGGATTGAAAAGAACTTTGTAATGAATAGGGGATAATAGTCTAGGGGATAAATCCCCAAAACCCCCTTTTTCAAATCATATCAATCCTTAGAACTTCGACAAATCCCTTTGACTTAAACGACTGTTTCGTTCAGATGACAAGTTAACATTTTTATTAGACTAATAATTATATGCATTAGTCCAATATCCCTTATAAAAATACCTTTTTAGAATTAACAATAAAAAATGTTATTGTTGCTGTACCACATTCAAAAATATCTATATAATATGGCAGTATATGTTTAATATGGCTTAGAACATAAGTGCGAGATATAAACTTCTGGAATTAGAACGTATTTTAAACCAACAAAATGAATGTTCCAATACAATGTTGCCTTTTTCATGGTTCTTAAAAAACCCAAATTCTCTTAATATTGATGCATTTTGGAGTGGAATATGTAAAATATTTTCGGAATTGACGTTCATGGAGTCAATGCGGAGGAAGAGGGGAGGGATAAACTGTTTTATTTGTCAAGGAATAAATCAAGATACTTCTGATTTTTTTCTTATTGTCAATATCTTTACTATCAAAAATGCATTCATGGAGAAAAAATAATGACGGACTGCATAAAAAAAAATGTGATTTGAACTTTTGCGGATGCTAGAAATTGTTCTTGTAATATATATACAACTTAGAGAATTAATGAGTAAAGGTACAAAGCATCGCTTGGCTATAGCTAATAGTAATGAAATTATAAAAAACCAAATTAAAAAAGATATCGAGAAATTTTTATTAAATATGGCAATTAAATATAGTATGCCTCAAGAGGCATTTAGTGTATATAGACAAAAAACTTTATTAGAACTTTTTAACTATAATTTTAAATCTAATGATTATATTAGATATCCTGATATTAAAAAACAAATTAAAGAGTTGCAAACAGAATTTGTAATAGTCTATATAGACAAAGTGCAGAGTAACTTTGCTATAATTTGTAAATATTATTACAAAAAAATACTTAATGGTCATATTATTAACAGTGATATTTATAATGCGATAAAATTAGGTGAAAGAGAAATTTCTAATAAAATTCAAGCCTTCCATAAAAAACTGGGAATTAATTATATTAAAAAAGATTATCCTCACATCTTTCTAACACCAAAATTTCACAAGTGTCCTCTTAAATTTAGAAGCGTTACTAATGGCTGCAATACTTATATTACAAAATTTGGCAAACTCCTGCAAAAATACATACAGACAGTGAAAGAGAATTTAAATAAGCAAAAGATACAATTATAGTAAATAATAGTGTAGAGATATTAAATGTAATTAAAGATGTAGAAATAACTAGTGTACATACTTTTGACTTCCAGGATTTATTTAATAGTACAGATATTGAAGATTTGATTAATACCCTAGTAAATATACATAAATATACTAAAAAATACTTATATAAAATATATTTAAAAAAGATATTAACATTAATAATTTTAAAAATCTTATTAATCTTGTTCTAAAAGAAAGTTATATCTTTTTTGATAATATTATTCTCCGTCAAATTAAAGGATTACCTCAAGGAGGTCCAGCTAGCAATAGTTTAGCAAATATTTACCTTCGCTACTATGAGAAAGATTTTACTAATTATAGCCATAGTATAATATTCCGTTATATAGATGATTTAATATTATTCAATAAAGAAATAGACCTTTTACCACATATTGACTTCTATCCTGATTATTCAAAACTTATAAAAACTAATGACAATGAATTAGCTGCAGAATTTCTAGATCTAGATATAAAAATTATAGATAATAAAATAGTAACAGATATCTATGATAAAAGAAATGCATTTAATTTTCAAATTAATAAATTTACTTTTTGGGATAGTAATCTTAGCATTTCTGTCTTCAAGAATTTAGTGAAAAATTATATAATTAGAAATAATAATTTAGTAACAGACAATGATAATAGAATTAAGAACATAAAAATGTTTTATTGTTTTGCAATAGATTATGGAATGCCAAAATTTTTTTTTAAGAATTTATATAGATAAGAAATATTTAGGTAATTTAGAATAAAACATTCATATTGGTATATAATGGAATATTTTTATTTCTTTGAGGGTATGTTTATGTTTTTTCATGTTTTACTTGTAATGTGTAATTTTATTCAAATTTGGATATTGATTTTTGGTTTCAGATTTTTTACATAGATGGCGCCAGGATTTTTAAATTGATATTTTCCTTTTTAATAGACATTTTTACCAATTTTCAAATATAATATTTAGATAAATAATTGTATTACATTTTTAAACTGTTTTGAGATTTTTAATATAGGTATCTTATTAATTCTTTAATATCAAATATTAATTATATTATTTGGTCGATTATGCTCTGTTTCATAGTTGGAAATCTAGTTGTTGGCAATCTGTGATGTCAAGCTAAGTGGCGGTATATATCAAAAATGTTGAAATCTGGTAAGGATAAGTAGAGACACTGAATATTTAATGTTTAATGAATAGTATGGATATTTTATTGAATGATATATTTATTGTTTTTAGTGCAATTTAAAAGTGCAATATATTGCTGTATTACATATTTTATCTTGAATTTTAGTCCTTTCTATATAGTTATGTTTTATTGTTAAGGTTAGTTTATGATTTTTCTTTCTAAATTCTTTCATTTTAGGGTAAATTACCCTGTTTGTTTTTTCAACAACTTTAGTAACAGGGATGGTGTGTACAGCAAAATTAATTTAACCTGGCTAAAGCTTGTCCACAGCCAAGTTGCTATATTAATTGTTGAAAACTCCATATACTTGGATTGCCTTTTTCAATACTATTAATAACAACAGCTTTTTTACATGTTGACATATAAATGTTTAACTTTATTTTATGTTCATGGTATCTATAGTATTTTTAATTCTTTAGATTTGTTTTAAATTTGGTTGTATTGTTCAAATAATGGCTTTTTAGTATAAGATTTGCTTCTTGATATGTCTTGTTTACTTTGTTTCTGTATGATCATATAAAATAAGTTCTATATATATATAACTTTAGTCTGTTTTAAAGTGTTCTTTCTTGTGTTATGCTTAAAACATGATTTTTTGTGATTCTTTTCTGTTTTCCATTGTTCAAAAACGTTGTTTAGATTCCTGACTTTTTAAAGATAGTTTTAGAGTTCCAGTTATTTTTATAAAATAATAAACCATTTAGAAAGAATTCAAATTTGTTTGTTTTGAATATTACAGCAAAGATAAACAAAGTTCCTCGAAGTATAATAAATTTTACCTGTTGGCTTGGTGCAGAAGTTTGCTAAGGGAATACTCGCATTGCTACAAAAACCGTTAACAAAGACTTCAAAAAATGGGCTGCATTTTCTGAAATATTCGTGCTGTAGCCAAATGTGTAAATAATCAGAAGGAGGAGAAATGAAACTCCGTAAGACAAAAGTTTTTTTTTTATTACAAATCCATTGAATCCTACTTGGAAGAACATTTAGTTTATAGGTCCTATATTATATAACAACATCAAATTATCTTCTTTCAGCGAAGCGTTAAAATCTGTTATATAAAACTCTAAGGCGGAAATAGACGTGACGGAAAAAAGAGATGAATTTCTTTCCTGCCGATGCACAGTGGTCCAGTTTCGGCTTGTAGCGTGACAAAAATCGAAATTTCGAGGTCGGCAAATGGGTTTATTTTCTTTGAGGGTAGGTAGAGAACCGTTTGGAACCCTGAAAGCCATAATTTTTTTTTGTATAAACATGTAGTCTTAGGAAGTTTTACGGAGGTTAAAGCTGAAGAATGTCTTTCGAACATTTGAGTCGCGTTTCAGTGAGCCCTCGGATTTCGTTCTGTAAAGTCCTACATTGCTCTTTATCTGTCTAATTTTAGATTTTTCATGATGTCTGATTCCAGGGCAAGTAAACGATACCGTTTTTAACACATAAATTTAATATTTTCCATATTTTTATACTATATTTTAAAAGCCCCTTTTTTCAACTAAATTTTCAAATTTAAAGTGAATTTAAAACATTTGCACAACTTTGCACACTTTGAGACTACCTTAAATCATTTCTGCACTCTATCCTCTACAAAATGTCTAAAAATTAGCCCCGATAAACCCCGACTTTTTCATTTATTTTATTTTTTAATGTCATGCATGTCAGTGAAGAATTTTCACTTTTTCCTTCAATGACGCAAAAATAAATATCTGAGTATTTACAAACCTGTTGAAAGACTAAATTAACTTGTTCTAGCCTAGATGTTAATTAATAAAAATTCAAACGACATTAATTCGAACATTTTATTAAAAAAGTATCGAATTTAAGGGGGCGAATACTGAATCTAAAATACATTTTAACTTTTTAAGAAATAAACGCTGAATGGTTTCAAAAGTATTTTAAATCGATTTCAATATTTATTTCTGATTTAGTAGTTGACATAAACTCCCCGAAAACACGAAAATTTTGGAATAGCTCAGAACGCGATTTGAAATTTTAAAGACAGTTAGTTTGCTTCTGTGACAAACTCTCAAATGCTGTCTTCAGCTACAGCTAAAAGGACGATAAAGTTAGGAAAACTTACCACAAATACTTTTTCATAAATAACAAATAATATAAAACATAATTCACATGATGAAAAGCGTTATCCTTATCTATTACGCTTAAAAGTTAGTTGTTAAAATGCTTTGGAATATCTCCTGAATTTTCATATTATTTTTGTGAAAACTGCGGCAATTTTACTCTTAAAAGTAATTTTTTAGAAGATTTAATGGTATTTATATAACATTTATATTATATTAACGAAATTGTTTCACTTTCTAATCGTTTTGAAAGGCATTTTAATTTATCGCACAATCATTTATTAGATATATTTTAACATTGCAAACATTTGGAATGTTAAAAATAAAAAAAATACCTACTAGACTTTACTAAAATTTCACAAATCTTATTTTTAAGCTATTTACTTCATTTGGTAAAATTTATCAGATATTTGTTAAGTTTTATACAACTAATTATTAACTTTTCCGCAGATTACAACAGTTCCCTCCATAGAGAACAATGGGAACGAATTAAATAAATTAATACAAATCAAGAAATATCCAACCGATTGTTATGAAATTTCATGGGATACAACTGAAGCCCGTTTCCTTTAAACTGTGCAAATTTCAAATCTCTGCTGTTTTTAGTTTCGTCGCTATGATTTTTGTCTCGCTAGAAAACGAAACTGGACCACTGTGCGATGGCAACTACCGGTTTGTTTACAACTGTCAACGGTCGAAACTGATAATTCATTACGACACGAAATACGACTTTCTGAAATTGATATATGTATATTTTATTCAACATTTCGTTAAATTCTTGCAAATGAGTTTGCAAGACCTTTATTACAACCTACGGAGGAGAGAACAGCGTTCAAACGAAAGTTTTGAGGAAACACTTCAAAGGAGATCAGCTAGAAATGAAGCTGATAGGCTTAGGGGAGCCAGAAAAAGTTCTGATCAACTTAGCAGAGCCGTACCGAGGTGATCCTGCGCCCTTGGCGAAACTGGCAAAGCTGCGCCCCCCCCCCTCCTTACGTGACAAATTTTAATTAATTTTCCATCCCTTCTATAAAACCCCTACCCTGAAAAAACTACTGCAAATATTTTTATTCACAAATTTAGCTTATTTTATGATTTATTAAATAGGTTTAATAAAAATTACGTATTCTTAAAAAATACTTTAATGAACAATATTCATGAAAAATACTGTACACAACAAAATAAATGTATCATCAAATAAATCACAGATTGCATATATTTTCTAAAAGAGAGAAAATAAAACAAAATCTATATCTTATTGCAGCTATTGAACATTGGCTTTTGTGTGATGCATAATTTATTACTAATTAATTATTAATTACTAATTAGAAATAAAAGAAATTAGAGCTGAAATTAAGAGTTGAGTATATATGAGCTGAATTCAAATTTTATTAATATCAAGTGACTTTTTTTAGAAAAAACGTAAAATTGGCATAATTAAAAATATATTTTTTTGAATTTTAAAATGACGTAAAAAGTCATTTTTTGATATCATATTTTTGAAAAATACCGCGAAAAAACTGTAAAATCTTACCTACTTTTTTATTAACTGAAATTTTAATTATCTTCTGAGTTTTGAAAAGTTGATAGTGATTCTACTCTTGTTTTGAAGAGCATATGGACCAAATTTCATCAATATCAAATTAAAATGTCGATTTTTTTTAATATGACAAATAACATTCATCTTTGTATACATTATTGTAAAGTAAAATTTTATGGTTAAATGAGTTACAATTATCATGAGAAATAAAATCAAGGAGATCATGAATTTGGTGTAGAATAGTTGCATTAGATTTTTTATGCAATAAACTCTAACACGAAATAATATAATGTTAATTTTATATTTTGCTTGCAATCATGCTTTTGTATGTATTTTTTTACTACTAATAAAAGCGATGTATGCATAGGTGACTGTCTGTTGGCGTTTTACAAGACAGAACGTTGAGCCTAAAGTTGCCAAATTTTGTACAAACCTACTATGAAGGGTGGCAAAGTACACCTCAGTGAGTTTTTTAAAACTTTAATTAATTAAAACTTAAGAAAGAATTGGGGGGGGGGTTCAGCGATAATATCCGGAAATATTATCATTTACAAATAATTTCTACACCGTCTTACATTTCAAAAAAAAAATTATCATTCAAATGATAATAGTCTATTTGTCGTGTAATTTTTTTCTTAAACTGACAATTTTTAAAAGAAATATTTTTATGTGTTATTTGCAACAATGCTGGATTGAAAGTCAAACCAATTTCACTGATTCAGCAAATCTTTAATTTAATATTTCTCATAATGTTTAATTTAAGATTTCTCATAATGTTTAATTTAAGATTTCTCATAATGTTTAATTTAATGCTTCTCTTATGTTATAAAACGTGATACAAAAATTTATTTTGATTATTACAATACTAGAAAATCACCAGTCATGGTTTGACGGGTGGAAATTTCCTCTTCATTCGAGAGATTTCCCTTCAAATTTGACGTGTTTAAATAGATATATATGCGAGAGAAATGTTTAACATTGATTGAAAACAAATAAAATAAGCATATGTTTTATGTCAGGAAATATTGTTTTTTATTTACATATTATTTAAATATTTCTTTATTCAAAAACCCTCTTGGTAAACAACATTTCGTGTGAAGTATTTTTCGTTGTCTAATAAGTTTCCTTGTACTTCAGATGTCTTTGTGTAGATTTTAACGTGATTGGGACTAGACCTTGAAAGTGCAACATAGAGCTGTCCATTTGAAAAGACAGGCTCATCGGGGTAAATTCCAACATGATCGAAAGTTTTCCCTTGCGATTTGTTGATAGTCATCGTGTAAGCTGGAATTAACGGGAACTGGCGGCGGTTGAGAACGAATGGTAGATTCACGTCACTGGTGGGTAATTTAATTCTTGGCAAGAAAACAACATCGCCACGATTGCATTCAGATACAATTTGGCGTCCAAACTATATCACGCGCATGATATACCACTGACGTGATTTATTACTTTCTAAAAAACGGAAATTAATTTGAAATATAGAATTAATATAATTTAAAATTTCTCGGGAACTATTGATCATAGCGAGATAAATTTTATATCAATCGATAGAAAATTTTATTTCACTATTTTAGAGCTATTAAATTTGAAATTAGAACGACAATTACTCTTTTAAATTTAAAATTACTGAAATTTAGGTTCTCTAACAATGAAATAATGTTGTTTAATGTCTCTCAGTGCTATGGCACGAGTTTTATTGTTGGTGACGTCAGAGCGTTACCGGAGGATCTGGGCTATTATATTAGTAATAAATACTTCTTTTGTTGTCATGAAATGCTGTTAGTTGCTTTTCCAGTCTTTTTAGTCTAATTTTTTGTTAATTCTTTGCTACTTGAAATAAATTTACTTTTTTAATAGATTTACTATATTATTTCAATAGATTTACTTTTTAGCTATGATCTAAAATTCATTTTTTCACTTAGGGCGGATAATTTTCAATGGAAATCATACCATCTATTTATTTGTAATAATTAGGTAAGACATTCAAGTTATAGTCAGATAAATAAAGTGTATAATAAATGTAATTTAAATCTGAATTATGCATGATCGAAATAAAAATTAATTTTCATTGAATTTAATGATATTAAAGAGCCATTCTGTCTAAGATTTTTTTAACAATTGAATGTAAAAATCAATGTCATTAATTTTATTAGATGTAAAACATATTGCCTTAAAATTTAGTTCAAATTAGCTTGCGAAAAATTAAATAAGCTGATGTTTTTAAAATTGGTTGGCATAAATAATATATTAAAATTGCTTGGCATAAATAATATGATTAATAAAATGGGCGAATCAGCCGGCAGTAGAAGGCGGCAAGTTTTTAATACAACAAAAGCAATTTAAAAATACAGAAATAATTCGAGCTCACCTCTTTAAAACTAATCTCTTAACCTCTTTAAAACTCCTTAGAAAAGAATGAAATTGTCCAAGTATTTCTTTATGCGCTCACTCTCTGATGAAACAAAAACAGAAATGCAACATTTCCTTCGTATTATTTGCCACTAAAGAAACACCAAAGGACCACTCGGCCAATAAGGACGAGGCCCCTTTATCTTTCCTACAGTATAATAAACAAGATAAAATAAGACCTCCTCACTCTGAAACACAAAACTCTAAGAAAAAGAGCGATTCCCCTTTTCCTTTGCGCTTTTAATAGTCAAATGACGTGAATTTTTTGCAGTGATTCTTAAGACATGAGAGTTCCCTTGTCCATCTATTTTACGACTGTAAAATGAGATGCAAAAAAGAAGAAAAAGCATGTTGTTTTGCCATCCCTAGGCAGGAACCATACAAATGGTCAAAGAAGGACACTTTTCGTCTTGCTGGAGGGACCCTTTTTTCCTGTGGCAGCAAGAAACTCAAAGTTCCAAGAAAAGGCGCAGCTGGCAACTTGACCGCTGGACAAAACAACTAGCCACTCCCATAATATTTAGTGAGTCACTGAAGACTTATTCTGAAATTCTTTTTCATTTGCACAGCAGATCGAAGTTTTTAAAATGGTCATTTTTGCGCCCCCGTTCTGCCTGCGCCATTGGCGGGGGCCAATCTCGCCACCCCCTCGGTACGGCCCTGCAACTTAGTCAGCGAAGGGCAAATCGTGTCCATTCTCAAATTGAGGTGAATGTCCCGGGACATAGCTGTGGTAATATGCGAATTTTGTGGTGCACTTTATTGGAAAAACGATATGAACTCGAGTAAAAAATGTACCAAATGCTTTCATGATGGTAAAGTTCGTCTTCCAAATCTGACAGAAGCTCCTGATCTTCTCAAAGATTTACTCTGCAGCAATTCACAGGAAGCAAAAAATGCTTGTTGAATTTGACTTCATGCTGCTTTCACTATATAAAAAAACGGTCCTTTTCAGGGCCAAAAAATTTTATTCCTTCTTGATTAAAGTGAAAGCATTAAAAGAAAATCAGCTTAAGACTTATTTATTCATAAAACTGTCTTTTTTTTATGTTCATAGTGTTCTGATACTGATGGTTGAAGATTTATTTTCAGAAAATAATCGATGAGGAATATTTGCAAAATAAGAGATTACATGCACAAAATTTAGTTTTAAAAAACAGATCTTTTGATTGTATGATAAAACTTTTTACCATTTTGTTTTAATAAAAATTATATGCTTTCGAAATTTTTCACACAACAATATTTTAATAAAATTAATAAACTTTTTTTTTTTTACTTTTCTTTAAATTTCGCAGATTCTTTGATTTTGGATGCAAGACTTTGAAAGAAAGTATGAAAATAATTTCTAATTAAGTGACAAGCATTTTTAGTGAAATAAATTGACTATTTTCCGTGGAAAATTAAACTAGACAACATCTGTTGCAAAGAGCAGAAGGAACCACAAGCTATAGCCACCCCGACCTGCCTAGGCATACGGGAAATCTGCATGATGGCCGTTGCAATATAAACGAGTACTGAGGTCGGGTCCTAATGGCCAACACATCCTTACGGCCCAACCCCTCCCGTAGGAGGTACGTATACTATCACTGGAGGGGGGACTATGCCCCCCATTTCTGTAACCCTAGGCGGGCGAGTGCCTTCATATGAAACCTGAGCCACTCATCCACATTTCGTGGTGCCCACATCAGTAGGGTAAAGAGCAGAAGTTAAGGAGAATAGATTCGTCCCCATTAATAAAGTAGTAGATAGCTTTCTTTACACTGAAATGTCAATGTAAAAAAAATATCTTATTAAGCAATTACATCTTTCAAATGAGCAATATATTATATATATAGTATCCTTTTATTCTCATTTCTCTAGAAAAAGATTCAGAATGAAGACTTTGTAAGTATGTTGATAGTGTTACAAAGTTTGCTGCTACTCAAGAAGAATAAAGAATTAATATATGCAATATAAACAACATAAAGGAGGAATTTTTCTTATTATTATTTGCCTTTTCTATAAAAGATTCTAAAAATATATTCATAAATAAGATATTATTTTTATTTAATAAGAAAATAGTTGCAGTGCTTTCTTCTGAAATGCATATTAATAAAGAGGCATTTTCACGAAGAGGAAAGTGCTATACCGTTATTAAATCGCAATCGCTACGTTTAGCAAATCCCGCATTTTGCCGAGAGCTCCCAGTATCTCAAAACCAAAATCATCACCACATTTCCTCAGAAATTTTTTAGCCTTGCTCCATTTAACTTGAAATTACCATCTTCTAGAATGTAACGTATAATTTCCTTTGAAAAAATAAAGTATACGGTTACGGAGACTCATCCTCTAATCTAAATTCTACTCCGCACGAACGTACCTTCCCAAAAAAATTTTGTCAACCAAAAACGTTAACGTTTTCACAATTAATTTAATACAATAAAATAAGTCAGCCACTAATCTAAATTATTATTTTTTAAGACAATAGCTATTTTTGAAAGCAAATATTATATAAAATTATAGGCATAGAAGCAATTGGTTTTTTTAAATTTATTAATCATTATTATCATTATACATTGCAAAAGAAAACAACTAAATGTCAAATGTTGATTTAATTTAATTTAGTTTGCATAGAGGATATAATGTTCAAATGTCTCGCTGGTGCGAAAATGATTCTTAAACAGTTAGTTTCGAAAGGATAACCACCGCCAAAGAAATGGTTAAACGACAAATTATTAAACTTCTACTAACACAATAAATTGCTTATTAATTCGAAACAGTAGTGTAGTATAACAGTAGTAGAAAAGTGTAGTATCGAGATATAGCCAATTTAGACATTTAAATCGCTATGAAAAATAGTAACAATTATTTTAACGACTTCTAACTCCTACAGTAAGTTTACTGATGTTTTGATAACTTGTTTATATCATGAAATATTTAACTGGAAAATCTAATTGGCTGCAATAATCCTTCAAAGAGATATTTTGTGGACTTAGTGACTTTTACCTGCTAAAAAGTAAACTGCGTTTATGATATCTTTTGAACCATTAATAATTATAGGCCGACAAGCAATGCAAGTCTCGCCCCCCCCCCTTCCCAAATTAGATATTTTTGTTTTGATCTTAATTTTATCTCTATAAACATTTTTAAATAGCAAATTTTGACACAATGAAATAGCAAAATATTTAATTGCGGATCATTTTCAAGAAAGTTGATTTTAGTATATTGCATACAAAAAATGCAAAATTAAAAAATAATTTTAAATAAAATATGAAGAAAAAGTGACAAAATATTTAAAATACAATCTACATATTATCTATTTAATCATAGGATGAGATATTTTAAAATAATAATGCAACATATTTTTTAAAAATTATTAAATAACATAATATAAAAATTGCAAAAGGTAATTAATTAGGAATATTGTAGGAATAATATTCCAAAATTTAAACGTTACTTGATTTTAATTTCGTTAAGTTCGAGTGCATGGACTTTGTAAATTAAATAACAGTTTGAAAGTAAAGCAAGAAAAAAAAAAATCTTAAGGCCCTCAAAAGTTGCGGCGCCCCTAGGCAGTTCCGTACTTTGCCTATTTAATAATCCGAGCCTCTGTATAAGCTCACGTATTTCCTACGCTCCTTTCAATAAATCGCGTTTGCATTTAAAAACTCTCCGAAATGTGTATTGTTGCAAAAGGTCTCTCTGTGGTGTATGGTGTAAACAGTCCAACACGCAGGATAATGAAGAATGAAGGTTTATTTACAAATATGCAGGAAAACACGTAGCACAGGTACAGGAAACAATAGTCCTTGCACAGATTACCAATGTAAATAGACAACAATTCACAAGTAATGACAGTTCAGCACTTTGATATCTAACAGCACAAACAGTCAGCAAATAACTAGTAACGACAATAGCAGCTCAGCTCACCAGCTGATTAGCTCACCCAGCGGATAGAACTCCGAAAACGTTCACGCTTCAAAGTGAAGTAACCAGTCGTTCGAAAGACGCTGTTGCCCAGATAGCAATTTTAGTTTGCAGCAAGCTTGCCACAAATTTGTCATGACAAGAGTGCAAGTTTGCCACAAATTTGTCATGACAAGTGTGCAAGCTTGCAGTAAGCTTGCAGCAAGTTAACGAAAGCTCCGAAGTCACCATGAAACGAACTTGCAGCAAGTTTGCCGTGTCAAACTCATTGCAAATTATAGCAAAAACAGAACACGAACACAACCCAGGATAGAACTCGCGACCTCCCGGTTCCGAAGCGGTGACGCTAACCGTTGAACCAGCTGAACTCTGAGAGGAGAGGATAGATTTCGCTAAAACATCGTTCGATGCGATTCGTATACGATTTATTTTAAACTATTTTCTGGTTTTCATTAATTTTTTGAGTTGAGAATACGATTTGAAGTCAAAGAGAGAGCGATTTTCGCTAATAACTACGTTTTGCTAGTAGAATAAATTATGAAATTAGAGTTCAAAAGTAATTACTTTAAAATGGGACAAAATGTCTAGTTATTATTTTTCAACAAACACCGACTGTTTTTTAGATTTAATTTTGTTTATAAACGTTAAAATTTCAAAAAAAAAAATAAAAAAAGAAAAAGGCGATATAGTTTTCTTTAAAGTGAGAGTGATATATTTAGTAAAAAGATGGAAAATGCTTCAAAAAATTTTTTTATAAAAAAAGTCATTTTTTTCACAAATTATCATTGATTTATTGAATTAATAAAAAAGAATTACGGTCTAGGAGATGCTATTAAAAATCGGATGTTTTTTAAAACAGAGACAAAGATAATTATCTCTTTATTGTGCTATCTTTGCAGGAAGCTTGTTTTGCATACTTGCTGCAAGTTTGATTTGCAAAGAGGTGGCGCTACTTGTCACATCGAACTTGCTACAAGTTCGATTCAAGTTTGACGCGTCAAATTTTGCCATGACAAGTCAAAATCAAACTTGCTGCAAACTTACGTGCTATCTGGGTGTGGTCCAAACGCGGTCTTATATACTCTCCCCGTTAGGCCGTGACGTCACATAGAATTTTCATGAAAAACTGGATCTCGGCCCCTAATAGAAATATCAAGAAAAGGGTTGCATTTTCGAGAATAATCTATTTGTCGCCAAGGTCATGCGTACCACGAGAGTCGCTGAGGTCACTCCATGCTTCACCTTGTAAAACCCTCTTCCCAACCATAAGACCTGCATTGCTGGGCAGCGACTTTCCATGACTGCAACAGTATCGTACCGCGACGGCAACGATCGTACCCCAACAAAGAGAAAATGCCCCCCCCCCAATGGAGTAGACACCAACACTTCCTAGAAACATTATGAATCATAAAGAAATCCCCTATCCAACAACAGAACTTCATCCAAGGTCAACTGCCATTCTTCTGAGCGATATTGCAATACCCCACACACCCTTCTACTTTCCTCCCTGACCTCTTCAAAATTGCAGACATGTTATCTTTCGGTCCTTCCTGATCGAAAATAACAGGTTCCTTACAGTTCGCGAACGAGTATAACGAGTTCGCGGGTCCACACAGCAATTCGCGGGTTCACACAGTAGTTCGCGAACGAACGACTTATTCAGAAAATGGCGACCCGTGTCAGGTCGTTCAATTAGATGATTCGTTCGTTCGCGAACGACTCATCTCTAATCTGGAAGCGGCTTAATAAATATGAAGGGAATATGTTATACTAAATAAATCAAAACAAAAGATGACTACTAATTTATTTAAAAGTTAACTTTAAAAAAAGGAGTAATACAAAT
>BGPR01003383.1:0-18105 GCA_013235015.1 Araneus ventricosus | reverse complement strand
AACGACTCATCTCTAATCTGGAAGCGGCTTAATAAATATGAAGGGAATATGTTATACTAAATAAATCAAAACAAAAGATGACTACTAATTTATTTAAAAGTTAACTTTAAAAAAAGGAGTAATACAAATGACTATGTCTTAATTAAAAACCAGAATATCCATAAGGAAAAACTGCTTTTATCAGTTACATTTTAATTCATAATCAATATTATATGCGTGTAGTTAAAGATTGTAATTTTTTTTCGAGCAACATACCTTCATTAAAAATGTTAAAATTTTCATATGAAATCGCATTAAAATCTGAAGCTACGTTAAGTTTATTACCCAGATAGCACGTAAGTTTGCAGCAAGTTTGGTTTTGATTTGATATTGCCTTGTCATAGCAAATTTGTCGCGTCAAACTTGAAGCGAACTTGTGGCAAGTTCACCGTGACAACTAGCGCCACCCTCGCTTGCATTGCAAGCTTGTAGCAAATTTGCAAAACAAGCGTGATGCACAAAGAGATAGTTATCTTTGTCTCTGTTTTAAAAAACATCCGATTTTTAATAGCATCTCCTAGACCGTCCTTCTTTTTATTAATTCAATAAATCAATGATAATTTGTAAAAAAACTAACTTTTTTATAAAAAAAATTTTTGAAACATTTCCATCTTTTTACTAAATATATCACTCGCACTTTAAAGAAAACTATATCGCCTTTTTCTGAATGTTGAAATTTTAGCGTTTATAAACAAAATTAAACCGAAAAAACAGTCAATGTTTGTTGAAAAATAAACTTATATATTTTGTCCCATTTTAAAGTAATTGCTTTTGAACTCTAATTTCATAATTTATTCTACTAACAAAACGTAGTTATTATCTCTCTTTGACTTCAAATCATATTCGCAACTCAAAAAATTAACGAAATCAAGAAAATAGTTTAAAATAAATCGTATGCGAATCGAATCGAACGGTGTATTAGCGAAATCTATCTTCTCCTCTTAGAGTTTAACCGGCCGAATGGTTACAGCGCCCGCTTCCCGTGCGGCAGGTCGCGAGTTCTATCCTAGGTTGTGTTCGTACAATGTTTTTGCTATAATTTGCAATGAGTTTGCAATGCAAGCTTGCTGCAAGTTCGTCCTATGGCGACTTCGAGGCTTGCGTTAACTTGCTGCAAGCTTGTTTCACACTTGCACACTTGTCGTGACAAATTTGCAGAAAGCTTGCAGATTTGCAGTGCAAGTCTGCTGCAAACTAAAATTGCTATCTGGGTAACACGTCTTCAAAATCAATATCGCCCAAATATTTAATCTCATTTATTGATAAATAAATGAGGGTAATGGAATTTTTAGCTGCAAAGGCCTATAAGTTAAAACAACACAGCGCAGAAATCATATGTTGATGTCACGCGGACTGAAAACTCTCCGTTTTTCCCAAACGCTAGAAAATCCCTATATTATTCCCTATGTGGAAAATTTTTGTGCTGGCCCTAGAGTCTAGTCCGACTGTCACGTCGGTGTGACACCTGCCGTAGTACGATTAGGCTTAACTACAAAAAATGCACCAGCCCTGAGCAGCCACTCGCGTAGAGAAACGTCGACCAGACCGAACCGCGCGTTTTCCATTTGGCTGACCTCAAACGATTAATTAGAGAGCTTATAAACATGTTGGGAGAATACAATACAAGAATGGACATTTCAATGGTAAGATTTGGGCAATGTGTATTGAAATGAACTTTCTGAGAAAATACGCAATTGCAAACTTCACAAGAATAACCTTTTTTTATATCATGAGATGTTCGATTAAAAGATCTTAATGAGAAAATTCTTTTAAACACATATCGCTGGATGAAATAATTTCATTTATGTGGGATTTGTACCCGTCACCAACAGATGACGCAGCGACTCTCATACTGTAACGGTTCTATGTCACTTAGAGTCAGGGGTGAGATGAGAGGCGAGATCCGATGGGCAAGGCGAACTCTCGTGTAGGAGACTTTAACTGCCTTTAGCTCCCGCGAAGGCGAGATTCCAGATCTCAATGTCCAAACTGACCGCGCATAGGTGGTCAAGCAAGAAGATTGCCCGAATACAGTGGTACGAAGAGATAGAATCGTGAACTCTCCGACACTGGATATCATTTCCGATTCATCACCAAAACTGTAACGATAGCACTTGTAAATTATTCAGCATCATCATCTCTTTTCTGTCATCATAATGTTATCAAATAGATGTATCACTTCAAGTGGGGTGATTGGTATTATTTCAAACCATCACACCCACAACCATGGGAGCTCAGCCTTCTGAAACCGGTAATCTTCACTAAGCAGGTACTGTGCCAGTTTTTTCATTATTATCTGTTGGCATGAAAATTCTTGAAAGTGAGTATTTTACATAATTTAAAGAATTTTGATCTTAAGTTAATTCCTGAAGAACTCGGAGAACTCTGCCAGATAATGCTAAAATTTGTGAAATTAAGGAATTGATCGAAAATTCCGATTTATTTAAAACGGATAAAGAATTTGTCCGTGGCGTCGTCAAATCGATCGTGGAGGATCGGACGACCAAAGAGTCTAATAACTAACCTGCGTTAGAGATTGAAAAAATTAAATTAGCCCAACTCGAAAAGGAGATTGAGCTACAAAGGTTAAAAAACCAATCATTGCCTGGTGAGCGAACAAGCGCGCCGCTTAGTGGTGAGAATTTAATAAAAAGTATTAAAACGCTAACAATATCTGCTCCTGAGAAACCCGAGGCAATGCATTTGTTTTTTTTACTTCTTTAGAGAAAGCATTCGCTACAAAAGAAGTCCCAAATAGCCTACAGGCCGAGATACTAATTCGCTTGCTAGGAGTTAAAGCTAATAATGTTTTAACGTATGCAACTGAAGAGGAATTGTCGGATTATGAGAAATTAAAAGAGTTGTTTTTAGCTGAATTTCAACCGACACCTAGAGAATGTTTGGGAAACTTTAAAAATTCTCAACGCTTACCAAATGAGTCACATAGGCAATTCGCATCGCGATTACTATTATCAATTAAGGGAAATAAAAAATGATTTTGAAAGGTTATGTGATTTAATAGTTGCAGATAAATTGTACGAAACATTGGATTTCAAAACGAAAGAATATATAGGGGTTAGAGAAGGTAAAACATGGTTTTCGCCAAATGAATTAGGTCGTGAAAGTAATTCATTTTTTCATCGCGTGGTAAATCATTTTCTGAGGTAAATAATTCGAATTTGGATAGTTCTTTACGAGTTCAGGTTCAGTACCTAATGGAGACATACGAGCCTACTAAAGAACCAAAGGGGTTAGATTTACGTTTAAATGTTGTACTAAGAGATGAAATTCCGGTATCTCAGAGATCACGACGAATGCCGTTCTCGGAACAGAAAATCGTGGATAAGCAAATAGATGAGTGGCTGGAAAAGGGAATAATAAAACCTTCGAGTTCCGATTACGCTTCTCCAATCCTATTAACCAAGAAAACGGGATGGCACACATTGGTTATGTGTTGATTTTAGGCAACTAAACAAAAAAGTAGTAAAAGATTATTTCTCCATGGCACAAGTAGAGGAAGTATTAGAACATTTAGGAGAAGCAAAAGTTTCCTCTATCTTAGACTTAAAAAATGTTTTTTTTTCCCCCACGTACCAGTTGAGGAAAAATGCACAAAGTATTTAGCGTTCACATGTCATGCGGGTTTATATGAATTTTTGAGAACTCCCTTTGGTTTATCTACCAGTCCTAGTGTTTTCTTGAGATTTATATATAATGTATTTAGAGATTTAATAAGAGATAAGACAATTGTAATATTTATGGATGATTTTATTAAACCTGCCCGTGATGAAATACAGGGTTTAGAAAAATTTAAACGAGTTTTAAAAATAGACTCAGAACATGGATTGGAAATTAATTTTAAAAAGTGCCAATTGCTAAAAAGAAAAAATTGATTTTCTGGGTTATGTGATTGAAGAGGGCACAATTCGCCCCTCCCCATCTAAAACTATTGCAGTTCAGAATTTTTCTCAACCTAAGAATGTTAAACAAATGCAAAACTTCCTAGATCTCAAAGGATATTTCAGAAAGTTTGTGCCAGGTTATTCAAAAATCGCAAAACCACTGAGCGACATGCTTCGCAATGGTGTAGACTTTGAATTTGGGCCAATGCAGAGACAGGCATTTGATCGAAAGAACTTCTGTGTCAAAGTTCTGTACTTCGCATTTTTCACCAAGGAAAACCACTTTAACTACATACGGATGCTAGCAGTCACGGTTTTGGAGCAGTGTTGTTACAACGCTCAGATGTTGGACAACTCCATCCTATACACTACATGAGTAAGAAGACGCCACCACAAGAAAAACTGTCGAGTTACGAACTTGAAGTGCTCGCGACAGTCGAAGCCTTAAAGAAATTTCGAAGTTACCTATTTGGGGACTAAACTCAAAATAATCACAGACTGTGATGCTTTCCAAAAGACAATGCAAAAGAGAGACCTGACTCCAAAGATTGCAAGATGGGCTCCACTACTTGAAGAATTCGAATATGCAGTCATCCACAGATCAAGTCAACAGATGAGACATGTCGGAATACAGCAGGAATGCTGTGTGCCTAGTCACTCGCTCCTAATGCGAAATAACTACAAAGATTGCAACCACGCAAGAAGTTGGCGAGCGTATTCATTTGCTGAAAACTCGAGTCGAGAAAGGACTCAGAGATGATTACCTTATAACAGAAAATGTCTTGTACTTGCAGGATGGAGGTCGTGAACTCATCGTTGTGCCAGAAGCGATGTAGTTAGAAATCATTCGCGGAATCCACAATAAAGGACACTTTGCAGCGCAAAAGACTGAAGATCTGCTTAAAAGATACTTTTACATCTCAAACGCCAAAAAAGAAAATCGAACATTTTTTTTTTTTTATTTTCCTTTCATTGACTTTTTCAATTTTTCTTAGTTTCGCGATCTCAGAATTTGATCTAAGGATAAGTTGAGATAAAGCAGCCAAGGAGCGAGCATACATCTCAAACAGCTTCATTATCATCAAAATCGAACAGGTCACCATGAACTGCATCGAATGCATTCTTTGCAACAGGAAGAGAGGCAAAGGAGAAGGTCTTTTAAATCCGATTTCCTAAGGACATCCCTTTGAGCCAAGGGCGCCCATATGATAGTTTGTAGGGGGGAGGGCTAGACCTGGGGGTATTGATTATTTTTAATATTTTGGAAGACGAATGGCGACTTGTAAGTAGCCATACAAAAAGTTCCACTTCCAACCCTGTTAAAAACTTTGTCCTGTTATTAAAATGCTAGGGCACGTTACTCATACTCTATAAAAAAGAATAACACGTTGTTTTAAATAATTTATTGAAACCAGTGAATATTTAGCAACACAAATGCAGGAGCAAAGTTCTTATAGTTTAATACAGAAAACAAACTAAAAATTTACACCGGTATTGATATAAAAAGCAAACTGTAAGGTAAATTATTATGCATAGCTTAGTTTATGGATTTGACACTAATATTTATCTGAAAGAGCAAACTGTAAATTTCTTTTCTTTTTGCCGAACAAGTCAATCACTTAGTCCTCGAAACCAGGATTTTTAGCTCTTTTCCGCGGAAGACAAAAAAAATTTTCGACCTCGAAATTCAAAATTTCAATTCGCATTTTTAAGTTTTAGACCTTCCTGAACATTGATTCTTTTTCGACATTTAAATAATTTTCTTGAAAGAAAAACACATGACTACACTATATTTTTTCCTTTCCCTGAGAGCTTGGGGGCAGGGCGCGCGGCCCCACCTTGCCCCCGGGTATGGACGCCCATGCTTTCAGCACCTATCATGTCCATTTTATAGATCGTCTACCATCTACAAACAAGAGATATCAGCACATTTTTACAGTTGTAGATGCTTTTACCAAATTTGTTTGGTTTTGCCCTGTCAAAACAACATCAGCGGCAGAAGCACTATAAAAGCTCAAGTTACAACAAGCAGTCTTTGGAAATCCTTCCAGAATTATTTCTGACAAAGGGTCTGCCTTTACCTCCAAAGATTTTGAAGACTACTGTTAAGATGAAGGTATACAGCACATATAAATTACAACAGGTGTGCCAAGAGCCAACGGCCAAATTGAAACGATGCATGGAACCCTCTTCCCAGTACTTCCGAAACTGTCAATCGAAGATCCGGCAAAGTGGTTCAAGTTTGTTCCCGATATCCAAAGAATCATTAACAGCACCGTCAGCAGATCCACTAAATTGACTCCTTTTGAATTGATGACAAGCGTGAAAATGCGAAACAGGGCTGATCTAAAAATAAAAGAAAACCTTGATGAAGAGTACATGAATTCCATCATTCAAGAGAAAGAGACTATTCGTGAAGAGGCGAAAGCAAACATCTTTAGAGTGCAAGAAGAGAATCAACGTCGTAGAACTGCTCCAATCTACAAAATCAACGACTTGGTAGCATTTAAGAGAACTCAATTAGCAGGAGGTTTCAAGCTCAAGCCCAAATTTTTAGGGCCTTACAAATTGGTGAAGATCAAGCCACATACATGACCGGTATGTCGTAGCAAAAGTAGGATCTCATGAAGGACCTGCAGCAACTTCCACTTCAGCTGACCACATGAAACCCTGGTCTGATGCAGTTACTACCTGAAATGAGAGACATTCTAAACTTTTTTTTTCATTCATCATGCTCTTCTTCTATCATGTATTTTCAACTATCTTTTTTTTTCTTTATTTGTATCTTTCAATGTTCGGGGGGCCCCACATGTCGATGGCCGAGAGCTGCGGGATTTGTGCCCGTTACCAACAGATGGTGCAGCGACTTTCATACTGTAACGGCTCTATGTCACTTAGAGTCAGGGGTGAGATGAGAGGCGAGATCCGATGGGTAAGGCGAACTCACGCGTAGGAGACTTCAACTGCCTCTAGTTCCCGTGAAGGGGAGATTCCAGATATCAATGTCCAGAATGACCGCGCGTAGGTGATCAAGCGAGAAGATTTTCCGAGTACAGTTGGTATGACGAGCTAGAATTGTGAACTCTCCGACACTGGATATCATTTCTGATTCATCACCAAACCTGTAACCACAGCACTTGTAAATTATTCAGTATTACCATCTCTTTTCTGTCATCATAACGTTATTAAATAGATGTATCACTTCAAGTATGGTATTATTTCAAACCATCACACCCATGTTTATGAGAGAAGTAAAATTTTAATTTAAAAAAAAAAAACGGTTGAGAAAATTCTTTACTACACACACCATAAGAATGGGATTATTTTTATTTATTTGAATTCAAGATAATATACAGCCAAATTACTTTCCAAAAATATTTTTAACACACATATAAACCAGTTTTTCATTCATATGAAATACAATGATAACTATTTAAATTGCTCTTTAAAGAAAATATTTTTTACATCACCAGAATATTATTTTTCATTTGCAGGAGCTCCATAATGTCCTTTTAAATTAATTTTACGAAAAAATTCTTTACTATGCACAATCAGAAGAATAGGATTCATTGATAGTATGAATTATATTATGTTTTTTAAAACTATCTTTATGTGAAAATTTTTTGCCACATATATCACAAGAAAAGGGCTTTTCATTTGTATGAGTAAGAAAATGCCTATTTAAATGACTCTTCTGGGAAAAATCTTTATTGCATACATCGCAAGAAAAGGGCCTTTCCTTTGTATGAGTTCGATAGTGAACATTGAAATTACTTTTACAAGAAAAATCTTTAAGGCATACATCACAAGAATAAGGTTTTTCATTTGTATGAGTTCGAAAATGCTCATCTAAATAACTTTTACGAGAAAAATCTTTATTGCATACATCACAAGAAAAGGGCTTTTCATTTGTATGAGTTCGAAAATGCTCATTTAAATTACTTTTACGAAAAAAATCTTTATTGCATATATCGCAAGAAAAGGGTTTTTCATTTGTATGAATACGATGATGTTTAGTTAAATATCCTCTCTCAGAAAATCCTTTTCCACATATATCACAAGAAAAGGGCTTTTCATTTGTATGAGTCCGAAAATGCACATTTAAATTACTTTTACAAGAAAAATCTTTATGGCATACATAACAAGAAAATGGTTTTTCACTTGTATGAGTTCGAAAATGCTTATTTAATTGACTCTTATGAGAAAAATCTTTATAACACACATCACATGAATATGGTTTTTCTTTCGTATGGGTAGAAAAATGTTTTTTTAAAAGCAGCTTCTGAGAGAATTTCTGACCACAGATATCACATGTGAAATATTTCTTATTATTATCTTTTGCAACATTTTGAAGAGTATTAACTGTTTGCACACACTGATCACTAATGGAATGTGTTTTTTCATTTGTCTTGCTATACGTCTCCATCATGATTACTCTGCATTGATGTTTTTCTTGAAGAAAATGAGATGAAGTTGAACCAAGGAAAATTATCTAACAGTAGTATTTTGCTTTCTTTGAAGAAATACCTTTTTTCTGTTGCATTCGGAGATCTTAGAAGTAACCTGGTGAAGAAAACAAAATTTTATTACCACTTGAAATATAAAAAGCAATTTGTAGGTAAATGATTATTTATTTTAAAAAATACAAAAACGGTGTATTGTCTTCTTGACTCAGTGGAGAAGCGGAGGGGGCAAGAGGTTTGTAGATGCCTGGTCGCTAGGCTTATGAGGCGCCACGGAGTCAAAACATTGTTTTTGGAATTTTATTACCACTTAAGTTATTAAAATCATTCTGTATGTAAATGACTATTTATTGAAAAAATGAAAGCAGAGTACTGCCTTCCTGACCCAGTGGCATAACGACCGGGGAGGGTAAGGCGGTGTAGATACCCGGGGTGCCAGTTTTATGAGACCCCATGGCGTCAAAACATTACTGAGTTTATGCAATCAAAAAATGATCAGGTGTCTAAAAAATAATACCATGCACAGGGTATCATTTGCACCTGTCAAGTCACTGATGATGATTGGGGTAGAAAAAAAAAAATCATATTCCCCGGGTGCCACTTACCTTCGCGACATCACCGTCTTGACTCGCGACTCTTTATGCAGCTACGTTTTCAATGACACTTGCTTGAATGATTTTTTCTCTGATTTCCAAAATTAAAATAATAATAAACTATAGCAATTATAACATCCAGAGAAATAAAGGTATCTAATGGTTTTAATGAAAAAGATCACACAGTAATAAAAAAAATGCAATAATGAAGTATTTTAAAATTTTTCTCCAAGGAGATTGCCATCACTTTTAAAAGATCTCTAAAATTGTATCCACATTATACAGAGAAGAAAATTATGCACAGGATTATAATAATTAAAGATATCATTATTCTCAGGTACTGTACTGGAAAACAAAACTTTATTTGCATGTATTGTACCTGCAGACACAACTTTATCAGCAGAAACTGTACCTGCACAGATGAAACGTTATTCCCCAATCAAATTTTAGCTGAGAAATATTATTTCATTAATTATGATCCTAAATATTCAAGATAATTATTATACGAATTTCTACATCTAAAAGAAGCATGAGGGCTATATAGGGGAGAACCTACCAATTTTAAACATTGCTCATATGATAAAAAAAAAAAAGACTTCTTAACCAGGCATGACAAACTCCACCACAACCCATTGCGTAGCTGCAAATTTTGCCACCCTTCCTTTACAAGTCACATAATCCTTTATAAATAATGAAAAACTTCACAGAAAAAACATTTTAATAGCACCTTATTCTGTTGTTCGACACCCTTGATCTCAGCAGACAGGTTACGAAATCAAGTATCTACCATCAGCCTTTATTCATATAATGGTGAATTACAGACATAATTTAAAAATACAAATTATTACATTATTTATTTTTTATGAAAATAACTAACCAGCTAGGCCTACGGTTCTTATAAGTCATAAAACTGTTTTTATGCAAGTCGGGTTTTGCCACTCCTTTCGAATTGCTACATAGGGATCAAATTAGTTATGTCACTGATCACACCCATGTGAAAATTTCACCTACTATGGTTGATTGTTTGAATTAAGCTTAAATGCATGACAGATCTTCAGTATAATTGTGTCTCGAACCCATAACACTTGAGCGGGACATTCACGATTGGTCTATTCCATTTTTTTTATAAATACATTGTGTCAAAACGTTTCGTCAATGTGAAAACCTGACGAAAATTGGCATAGTAAATTTTATCCTAGTTTGTAGTAGAACAAGACAGGAAAAAAAAAGAGAATTATTTTTGAAAGTTTTGCACATATGGCCTTGTGTTTAAGAGGATTTATGGATAGATGAACTCTCTATAATCAGTAACTACCGAAAGAGACGGTACACTAAATTCTCATTCAACACTTTCAAGTCTATGGCACAAAATATGCACTGCAATTTGCAATTCTAATTAAACCTTACAATACATGGTTAAACTTTTTCATTTCATTATTTTAAGCAAGAGTGCCTTGTAATTAAAAACACAGATCTAACATCTGATTTTAGATAAATTTTGAAGTTGAAAGAATTAAAATCTCAGTCATTAAAAGTAAATTATATGTTTTCTTATTTTTGTGCCATTAAATAGCATAAATCTTTCTCTCACACTTTACTGAAAGTAAGAAACAAGAGGAAGCTCAAACATATATTTGACGATATAAAAAATATTTCAAATATAGAACGACACTAAACTTCTCTTTGAATTTAATTTACAAAACAACTACAATGTTAGAGAAAAATTGCATTAAAAGTTAATACAAAGCATATCAAATGGACTGTTGCAGTTTTCAATTTATAAAATTCACGTAAATTTTGCTCTTAAAATGAACACCTTCACCTTTTGGAGTTGCTATTAGCAATTTTAACGTCATGTGGTAAAAGCAGAAGTATAAAGAATAGTAAAAGCAGGATAACCCAAGATGGAATTTTTATGTATAAATTTTTCTTTAAATAGTTCAGGTTTTATATTCTTTGAGGTTAAACTTAAATAAAATTTTATCAACAATTTTTTTGGAAAAAGACATAACATTTTGTTGTCGTTCGCAAAGTTTAATTTTGTCAACAACTTTTTAAAACCACAGCAGCTTTTAATAACAAAGATCACACATATTTGCTATTCATTTAATTTAAAAATACAGGATCAAAAGAAACAAAGAATGTGTTCATAAAGTTGGGTACTAAATCATCTAAAGAAGGGTAGAAACCACTAAAAAAAAAGGCTAAAATAGACTAGATTAAATAAAAGGGATCATACAAAATTTTTGAAAGGATACCAGAATGGGGGTGGGGTGGGTGTAGAATACAAAGATAACCTTCACTTCCCTCCAAATTTTTTAGCTACAAGAATGAAGTTAAAGATGATCCCAACAAGTGTTCCTAAAATTTATGACAAATACTTAAATTGTTGCAAGAAGGTCTTAATTACAAAATAAAGAGGGGGAACATCTTTTTTCAAATAAAAAATAGTATTGCGGCCTTCACGGCCTAAATTTTCATAACCTTTGTTACGCCCTCTAGCATTCTTTTTTTTTTCTGTCTTGTGTTTTCAGAATCTGTTTCAGTGAGAGTATGACAGGGATGAGATTGGCAAAAAAGCAAAAAGACTGAAATCATACGCAAGTAAAAAATTTGTACCATAATTTATACGCGAAAGAAGTAAAACATCAGAACATGCAACATGATTAAAATATTACACTATAATAATTAATAACTTAATTATGTATAATTCAGTATGTATAGATAAGAAAAAGAATATTAAATTATTATTAAATCATTCATATTAAAAGTTAACAAACAAGTTTAACACATCATCAGGGGCATCAGAAAATACAAAATTAAACATTAAAACATATTTACCACCTGTACATCACTGAGATGCAACATTCACCCAACAGAAATCTGAGAAGAATTATATTTAATAGACTTTTGATAAAAGTTAGCTCAAAAAATAAATAAAAATAAGGACAAATAATTTCTTTTGCTTCATGCAATTGTGTGTGTGTCAAGTGTATTAGCTCTTTATAAATTATAATAATGTATCATATACTGAATTCTGTTTTATTTCTTTTATTTTTAACATTCTTGCAAAAGTAACAGCACAATTATTTTATTCGTTATAAAGTGAGAGGGGTCGAGAAATTGTACAATTACAATGGCAAATTCATTTAGCATTATTATTATTTGAAACATTTCCTTAATTGTTAAAGAAGTGGGGTTTTTTTACCGTTGTTTTATTTGTGTGGCTTTGTTAGTAACAGATCTCCATTAACATGCTTCACCCTTGTTTTGGAGGGCTCCTATCTTTGACAGATTTTTCTTCAATAAAGGATGTGTTTGCATCCTCTGCAAGTTTATTTTCAATAAAGGCTCAAGTTTTTGCACAGTCTTGATTAGTATCTCTAGAATGCCTAGGTAAATCATCTGTTTTATTTTTTATTTTGAGATATTTTTTTTATGTCTTATTCTCTGCGTTTTTGCTGCGTTTGCACACAGCTTTTTAGCTGCCTCTTTTGATAGGAGTTTCTTTTTTTTATGTAGTTTATTTATTTGTTTTTGTTCCTCCATCTTGGTACGTCCTACAAGATGACCTTAAATTTTCAACTAATTTTTTTTCAACATGTTCATGCAAAAAAAATCTTTTTTTTTTTCAAAATATGCTACAGAGGTTTTGTTTTCTGCAAAAAGCTGGTACTAAATACTTTGAATGGTGCTGAATCTTGGAATGTTCATCCTTGCAGAGCTTGCTGATATAATGTTGATTCGTCAGTAGAAGATGAATCAGCTAGTTTCTAGCCGGTGGAGTTAAGCCGCACTGTTGAACATATTTTCCCAGAATTCTCTTTCGAAAACGGAAGATAGGAAGGTTTCTTTTCTTTGTGTAAAAGCGAAATTTTCGAAAGAAAAAGCAAATTTTTGCAGGGGGGAAAAAAAAAAATCGGAAATCCGAAAAAAAAAAAAAAAAAATCGAAATTTTGTTATAAAAAGAAAGGGGAAAAAACGGAAATTCGCCAAAAAGGGGATGAATCTCATCCCTGGTATGACTATGATCAACCTACGTCATGTGAGGCTCACTTGAGCCATTGAATTTATACTGGTCGCAGAGATTTATGTTTAGTAATAAAAACCAGTATAGAGACTATTGCCTTGTTTTTGAGTTTTGGTCAGAAATTACCACATCCCCTTTCACACTCTGTAACAAATACAGTCAAGTGATTATAATTTGAAATAAGTTTCAGTGAAAAGTGATTACATTTAAGGGCCTAAATGATTCTGGAATGTTGCGAGAAACAAAACTTATCATTCTTGGGAGTGATGACGATTTTGTTGGTTGCCAAGGCAGCTTCATCCGAATGTCGTTTATTGGGAAATGTATGGCAACATCAGTGGTGGGAAGATAGCCCTTAATGATGGACTAATGGACAAAATGGTTTACTATGTTTTCACTAATTAAAACAAATGGAAACATCTTAATCATCTGTTAATTCTAGATAAATTTGTGAAAATAATTGCATGGCATTTATTTTATGAAGTCTTTCACAGGGAAAAAAAATATAGAATGCCTATTTAAATAAAATAGATAACTAAATTTCTAATTTAAAATGGAACTACATACAATTATGGCTGTTCCTATTAAATTAGTAAGAGCAATAATATGTTCATAAAATTATGCAGTAATCTACCTTGTTAATAGTTAAAATCATAAAGATAAACCAAAAACTTCCCGATAATTATTAAACAAAAGATTTAAAAAGATCAATTTACTTAAAAAATCATCTTTACATAAAAACAAATATATAGTGGAGATACTCGAAATATTATTCTGAATTACAGGATACAAATAACATTCAACTGCAGTAACACTTTATGCTATTTGACATAAATATATAATGTTTCAAAAACTTATTTCAAACATTTATTTTTTAAATAACAAAATGATACTTTAAAAAATTAAGAAACTGTTTCACTAGCTAGCATCTTAAAACTGAAAATATATAATCATTATATTAAAAAAAATGTAAATATTATACACACATAATTTAATATGCCATTCTAAGTCTTATATAAAATGGTATTAATAGCACATATGTCTGATGAGAAAAAACAACGAATGGAAATGAACACATAACAAAATGTCAAACGAAGTTTCAACAGAAATTTGAAAATAAATAGCAATATCTGAAAATAATTTTACTTACACTATTTACTCTTTGTAACTATAATGTCTCAAACATGCAGCAACCATATTATTCACATTGCAGATCTATTCCTCTTTTTCCCTTGGGCTAGAACAAAAGTAAATAATGAAATTGCTTCCTCAGGATTAAGAACATATTAGTACAAAAAAATTTATTAATCTATTAAGTATCTAAACATGATATTCAGGTTATCTGAATATGCACAATAACATTTAAAAGCCTTACTTAAAAGAAAAGAAAACGAAGAGAGGGGGGAGAATATCGGTTATTCTAAAAAAATGCTGTCAATTTTACTCCAAAGCAAAGTAATAAAAAAATTTTCTCCTATCTTTTAAGCATAAAGGAGAGATGGAATGAGTTATATCATTTTCAAATTTATTTTTTAAATGCAAGCCATATTGAATAGTTTTTAATAACAATATAAATTTATCGAATACAACATTCTATCCTGAAAAATAAACCTATTCACCACTTATGAATGCTTTATTTCTATTAAACTTTAGAAAGACAGAAGGTAGAAAGAATAAAAGGATTTCAATCCTAAAAAAATAAACACAACAAAACTGGAATGATTTATATTTATAGTTGAGAAATAACATTTAGATATTTTTAAAATTTGTTTTTCACATTCTAAATTTTCATCTGAAACTGCAAAAGTATGTAAAGCACATTTAAGGAATTTTTTAGTGTCCATACCTAGGTACTTTGTGGTAATATGCCAAATGTGAACATATTTAGCACATATTTAACAAGTTTTTAATATTTCTGTTGCTACTTTTACAGAACAACAGAAGAAAAAAAAATTCCTCGTCAATTTGAAACAAATAAAGTATGGACATAATCAAGATACTATTCTCACCAATAAATTTTCAATAACATATATGTGCAGCTTTTTCCAATGCTTGAAATAAAAGGCAGGCAGGGAAAAATTTGATAAAATACAATATGCATTTTAGTTTCTTTCTCCTGTCTCTTTGATTTCAAAATGGAGCAAAGAAATAATGAAAGTAAATTTTGTAATTACTTTAAAAGTGATTAAATTTTTTTTATAAGAATTCATCAATATTTTTGTTGATATAAATATATGAATAGTCCAATTAATTTAATTTCAGAAAATGGAGCCGCAACATCAGCTTTTTGCAAACGATTCAATGAATTAAATATGAAAATTATTTTTAATTTAAAGCTATCAAGGCCATCTTGCTTGAATCTATATTATTAGTTTTAAGATAAAAATTTATTTGGATGCTAGGCAAAAATATGTGTTCAATTTCCTGATTCATTAACAAACAAGTAGCAACATGCCTTGGTAATTTCCCTACCTATTTTATTGTTTGTTGGTTTTTACCTCTAATGATTTCATGATTGATGCTTAAACATTTTTTGTCTTTAAAACAATATAATTTTAATAATTAATTAATCCCTTATAATTATGCTTCTCATTTGAAAAAGAAATCTTTTTTCATCAAGCTAATGAGTAAAAGAAATCCGATGAAAGCAGTACTGAAGAATATTATTTAATCTGAAATATTTTGCAATCACTTTAAATATTACTTAATTGTGACTTTTCCATTTAAAAAATATATGCATTGAAGGCACAGAATTATGAATTGAAAAAATAAATCAACTCTAAAACTATTTATCTTTTGAAAAAAACTTCCAATTGTTTCTCAAAACCTGTAGTCTCTATTTCATGTACCTTCAATGAGGGGATCTAGAAGCAAGTAATCAGAGCAGCAGATAGAGAAAAAACAGAATGGTTCAATATTTATCAGGAGAAATGAGGTGTTCGATTTTGCAAGTGCTAGTATTTCAAATTCATTTTGCATTATGGCTGCGATAGAGAAAATGCAGCCACCAGAGGCCGAGAGGTTTTCTTGCTAGCGTTCCCATGGATAATGAAAACGATAAATCAGATTCTCAGTATAGCCTTTGAATCTAAAATATTTTTTAATTGCATGAAAAAAAGATCCATATAATAAGGAAAAGCTCTTTGATTGATTGAGATGTGATGAGATGGGATTTTTAGCAACAAAGGCCATTATCCTCTAATGTCAAAAAAGATGCACTGGGAAAGCTCTTTTTTGTTAGAATAAAATAAGGGGTAATTATCCAGCAATTTGAAGTTAAAATGGCCCAGTGTGATGCTAATGAATTGGCCCAAGTTGATGATAATGGATTGGCCCAATGTGATGATAAAGACTGATTCAAGTGCTAAAAGGTTAACACTGGTCAAGCACAAATAACTTCTGAAAATGAAACCCCTTTATTATTTATTTTTTACAAAAAAAAAATAATAATAATAAATAAATGAAGTCCTGCACTGCATCAAAGTTAAGAAAATGTTTTACGATCAAAATCATCTCATTCTTTTGAGTTAGAAGACATATATATATATAAGCAATTTTTTTTAAATCAAATTTTCTTAATGTATAACCAAATAAAATCTCAATCATTAAGGTGAACCATTATCAGGGGTGAAAACAGCAAAGACACAAAAAGAGGAAAATTCATGAGAGTAGCTACATTTTTACGTGAATAGCGACATACATTAAGGAAAAGATAAGTAAACACTTATTAATGAATGATTTACTCATCACAAAATTATGAAACAAAAATGGTCTTGCTTACAGCCATGTATGAATTTTTTCAATAACAAATACTTATTTTTGACATTATAAAATCAATGTTTTACTTTCTTAAAATAGATGCAATTAATAAATAATGTTTTATAATATCAATTTTTATAAAATACATATGATAAACTTAAAATATATAAATCAGATTTTACTTTATAAAAGAAAAAGGCACAAAAAAGTTCTGCATAATTATCAGTTTACAAAATGTACAAAAAAGCGGAAAATCGCGGATCCACGGAGGATTTTCAACCCTGCATTATTCAAACTATTATTTTAAAAAATTAATGCAGGTTAAAAGGAAGGAAATGTACGAAAAAATGAAAATAGAAAGCTAAATGCCCTAATTTTATAGAATAAAACAGGATGCATCATCAAGTACATCAGTAGGATTCACAATTCTCAATTTAACATGTTACTTCAAAAAAATTTTTCATTAATATTTATATAGAGAAAGAACAAGTATATATTTCTATATATAAATAATACTTTTAATATAATGATGTATAAGAGTCATAACACATAATACAAATATTTAACATACGCAGTGTAAAATATGTATGTATGGGGCAGTTATAACTGTAGGTACATTATTTTTTATTATACCAGTGAGATTTTTTTTTTTAAACTAGAAAGTGGTAATCTGTATTGATTGTTCACCCCCCGTCTTCAATACAAAACAAAAAATGGCAATGTGACATACAGAGATAAGAAAAGTTTTAATACAACAAAAAAAGTTTTATTTAAAACTTTTTATAATAAAAATTTATCAGAAGTATGTGTGTCTCTTTTTTAATTAAAAGTTGTTCAATATTTTAATATTCTATGGAAAATTTCAGTGTTTCCAGTTCAAAAATATATACGATAAGGATGGAGAAATGTTATACTCATACATAACTCTCAACTATAAATGCTAATCTCATCAAGTCCTACATTTAATGTATTAAATCACCTGTACACCATGAACTCCATTAAATGAAGTTCAATTTAAAAGTCACCAAAATGAATTAGCATGGAAAGTATATGTTCTGTTATTACTCACTTTTTGTAGTAATTAAAGAAAATAAGTGAAATTCTATACACTTGACAAGAAAATAAAACCATTTAATAGCTAATGTGGTGAAACAACAATATATTAAAAAAAGGGGGGAAACCATGAAAACCTATTTGTAATAGGTACTCTAAAGAATAAAAAAATCAAGAATAAGTTAGTCAGATGATATATATGTTAAACACAGGGCAACTCGAGTATAAGGATTGCAGAACTAAAGCACTTCCCAACTTTTTCAGAG